>VZTL01025440.1:7695-43764 GCA_013400535.1 Scopus umbretta | reverse complement strand
CACCCCCTCCCCCCCCCCCCCCCCCCCCCAAGCCTTAGGCTTGATATAGAAATAAAGGGAAATTTTAGGAAAAAATCATATTAGGAAAAAATAGAAAAAAACAATTATGTGAAATACATTATCACAGTATAGTCACTGAAGGGATATTTAGAATATGGTTTGAAATTAGACTTTTCCTGCACATTGAATTATTATTTTTTATAGTTAGCACATCAAATTGGGTTACTTTTTTTCAAAATCGTTTTATATTTTCATTCCAATTCCTGTACATCACAGATGAAATTTAGTGCTGATCCTTAATATGATGCCACACTAACTACATTATCAACAACACACAAAAGTACACAGAGGCATCTATGAACATCATGCTGAATTTTCCAGAACTCTTCTATAGAAACCTGAGGGTTTACAGCAGCTGCATTATTAGTTTTCTCTGATATAGCCTTGCTTTTTGTTTATATATGAACTCTATAATACTTTTTATTTTTAGGATTTTACTTTCCCTTGTATTTTAGTGACCAAAAATACCCCTGAAGTACATTAGTGCACACAACAGCAGTCTCTGAGAATAGGCATTTTAGGTCTATTCAGAAGTAAAGAACTGATGTATGCATACACATACCTAGCACTATTTTATACACCATCGCTAAATCTACGTAATACAGTTCAGACTCTTCAGGAAATAAGTAAAAGGTTTTTTTTTAAAACAAGTAACTACTGTAGCTTTCAGTTTTCACCCCCTCATGTCCAAATAGGGAAGGAGACAGGAAGAGCACGAGATCTTTTTTTCTCCCACATCGTCATCATTTCCAGAAATTACAAATAACTATGGTTTACCAAGAAGAGGTGAGTGAGAGTGCTGGGTAAGGGTGGGTTGTGCTCAGTAAGACTGGGATTAGCATACAGCACTCCCTCCGCAATACCGACACATGTCTTCTTAAGGGAAGTCCATAGTAGCAAAGACAGCATTTGCAAAATGTTATTTCAATAGAAAGTAAGGGGAATATATTTCATCTCCTTTCACCAAACTCCCTAACGCACCCCATACACACTTATCATCAGAGAAAAGTATTGAAATAAAAGATAGTATGAATACAATGGTTAATTATAAGATGATGAAATTACATAAGAATAAATGTAAGGTAGTAATAATGTAACTGAATAAAAAAAAGTAGCACATGCACATGTTGCAGACAGGAAAGATACCATTGAGACTACTGGAAGGTGATGTAGGATGGCAATAGAGGTTCATCTGGGTCATCATCAGACACAGATGGTGTAGGAACAAGGAAGCAAAACAGTTTCAGGTGTAACAGGTTCCACTTGAAACAGGAAAGGCAACACTAGTAGTGAACTGGCTCTTTAAAAAAAACACTTGAAATTAATTACTTTGGGGTTTGTATTTATACATTTCTTGATGAACTGCAATAACCTTGGTAATCTTTACCTTCAAGCTTCTGTTCACGTTCAGATCTATTTCTAACAGAAAGAGAATTAGCTATATGACTTCTCTAACAATTTAGAAAGATTTTTAACTGTTAACTGTCATTCCACATTTGTGTCACCACCTCTCTCTTCCTCTGTTCTTCTTCAGCAGGTTCAACCTCAGGTAACTCTCTTGAATACCCATCTCTTCTCTTTCATCAAATGCAGATTTACATCCAAGGCTTACTCTTTGAACTACACCATCATCTTCTTCCTCAGACCTTTCGGAGCTGTGAGTGCACCCCTTCCACATGGCTTTCCAAACACCATTGTCTTGCTGGTTATTGAGTCCCACGCAGCAAGAATGTTTTCCAAGATATGTCAGAAGTTGAAAGTCTTCCAAAACTGGCTCGACCGGTGTCTTGTTTGCCATGTCCATCACTCCAAATAATTGCATCAATGTTTGTTGTAAATAAAAAGTTTTAGAGTTAGCAATCACTCCTCGGGCTGGAGGTTGCATAACCGGGGTGGTGGCAAAAACACAACTTGAACATTTGGGTGCAAATCACCTGGGTTAGATGGATGGATAAGTGTGTTACTGAGGATCACCAAGGCGTGTAATACTGAAAATACTGGAAACCACCCATGCCCTTTCATCTGAAAGCTAGTGAACGTGTGCCCCACGTAGGTCACGTAGGTCTTCAATACCCTTGGGTTTTGTGGGTGGGTGCCTGCAGCATCACCCCACAACGTGTAAGCTGGGCTGTGTTTTGCAGCCTTGAGTCCCAGCATTCACTTCTCCCCTGAAGGGATAAAGATTCTTGGTGGCATGGGTTTCCAAGAGAGTCCTCTTTCAGCTGTATTGACCACCTGCTGTTGTGTGTAGCAATGCTGTGTAAACTTTCAACAACCTCTGCCAAATAATACCAGAGCACAGTGGGAGAGAGCTCTAATTTTCATCCTCTACCTGGACTGTGCACATTTTTTGATCAATTGCTTCGTCATATGACCAGTTATCTTCACAGGTAAACCACTTGAGTTTTGTGCTTATTTTTAATGAGTCAGTATTTTAGTTTATTGTCTTACACTAGATTCATCCTCTGCTACGCACAACCAAAACTGATGCAGGTTCGCCATTTGCCTGTGTTCTTTGCATTTCCGTCTTTGTTTTGAAGGATAATAGCTGTGGTGGACTTGTTATTGATATTTTCTATCAGGGCTGAAACACACTTTTTCTATGTCACTGGGCTTTTGGAGATGTTGTATGCTGGAAGACTACAAAGTAGAAGAAATCTCCTAGACTGCACAAGCACATGATTTGAACACCTGCAGCCCTGCCAAACTCACATGTAGCCCACAATCCATCTTGCACTGCAGCTGAAGTACATGGTGTGCGCTGCCACACTATTGCAATTCTTTGCAATTTCTATTTCTTTTCATTATTGTGATTTTTTTTTCCTAAACCATTTCCAGATCCTACTCCATGTTTCTGAATTTGGTAGCAGGGAAGGGAAGGGAAAGGGGCTTAAAAAGTCAGTTGTGCAGGTGTAAAATCAGCAACATGGAGACTTTTTTTCAGAGAGACATTTGTGAGAGCTGCACAGAAGCGAGTGAGGTTGTTGGGTTTGCTGAGCACACAGCTCCTAGGTGCTGTTAGGGTGTGTTGCTGAATGTGCAGGTTAATTCAATGGGCAAAGAGCAAAGGAGAGATACTGCCTTATTTCCCAGGACGTCTGGAAAAGCTCAGGTTGAGAGCTGTTAGTAAGCTGTCCAGTTCCCCTTCCAGAACGGTATTGCTGCCCGGCACTGCATGGCAGACTGAGATCCCACTGAAGGCCTGGGGCTAGGTCACAGCCATATTGAAATTGAACCATAAAGGGAGCCTTCTCCCAGGTCTTCTCCCCAAACCAAAAAAAAACCCTAATGGCAAGCCTGTGTGAAAATGTCACCTTCTAGACTTAATTTGCATCCTTTTAAATCAACAAAACCTTGATTTCCAAGTGGAAAATGGAAGTGTACCTTGGAAGATGACTATTGCTGCTGCTACTAGAAGAAATACCTAAATTCTTAGAAACCTTCCCAAACTTTTCCAAAATAACCATTTTCTGATGATGCAGCAACCTGTTCACTGGGGACAATTTATAGGTGTTGTTTTGGAAAAAAAGCAACATAGAGGCAGAGAAGAAATATTACTTAGGAAAATAATAAATGTCTCCTGCATTTTACATGTTGAAAAGGTTTGACTGTAAATTCCACTTTTGACATTCATCCCAGAGCCACTTTAAAGGCAACCCACAGACTCAACGGGGAGACAGTAAACACTAAATCATAATTACCTCATAAAAGGGGAGCCTGTTTCTCCGAATGCCTAAGATCTGGTTTTCCTTCACAAAAAATATCATAAATCTATTGTGTTCTACCCAGTTTTATTTAAGGCCAATTAGTGCTTGCATTAAAAAGAAAAAGAATGAAAAACAGAAACAACACCTTCCAAACTTTGCTGTCATTCGTATAGATGTGAAACCCTGATTCGTCGCTCTCATTAAGGAGCTGTTCATTAGAGGACAGCATGTTCCACGAGAGCTGAGGTCTTACATTAACAGTGAACTATGGAAAATCTCTCCCATTTGGCAGCCCACATTAACATTTCTTCTGCAAAGGGATTTCTTTTTAATGCAATCTAGAGCTGTACATGTTACTGTACAGAAGAAAAAAAAAATATTTTTCAACACAATCTTGACTTGGCTTTAATATCCCACAGGGTGACATCTGACACTGTACTGAGAGAATAACACCTCTCTGGGTAATCTTTCCAACAGAGCCTGAAAATGAGCAGTCTGTGCCATTAATATGGCCAATGTAATTAGCAGAGCAGTATGACTGATTTTTTTTTTTTTAATCAAGATTTCCTAAAGCTATTTCTCCAACCAAAGTTACTCTAGCCTGTGAAGCCAGGGAAAGCTAAACTTGAGCATGGCCAAATAGGTTGCAGTTTTGAAGCACAGGTAGGGAGATCAAAGGTAACGTAGCTGCCTGCTTTGGACATTATTTCCAAATAAAGCACATCATCCAGTTACCAAGAATTACTTTTTAAAATGTATCTAGGTGAAATTAGGTGTAATTAGTCATGCCACAATAATGTTTCAAGGCAAGGGAGACTACTTTGTATTAATAAAAAAATGAAAGGAGTTTGAGTTGTGGTTCTTTGCAGCAGAGAGACAAAACTCTGGAGGGAGGGTGCCCATGTTGTATGTCCAGATACGTTGGGAATGTGGTTTTGACTAGTTTGGATATAATCACACAATTATCACTCCTTGATTTTTCCTGCTCTTGTAGGAAGGCCCTTCTCTTTGCAGGTCAGCATGCAGTCAGAGAGACCAGTAGCACAGACATATCATGTCACACTGTAGAAGTCACCAGAGATGTCTTTGGGAAGGGCTGGGATGTGCAGATGGCGTTTGCCTGGACACAGCTGGCCTTCCTAGGCAGGGCTGTGCTGGGAAAGGAAGTTGGTGAGGATGATGATGGCTGTTGGAACATGAAGGGCTGGATGTGGCCAATGCCTGCTCTCACCTTCTGGGAGGATAAAGGACAGGCAACGGCATGTCCTGGGATATTGAAACTACTAACAAGTAGTCCTGTTTCCTTTTTAAAAAATACCCGAGCCACTGGGTATTAAGCTGACCTTCCACATGCAGCGTAGTTGATTCAAGACTGTCAGATCTATATTCAGAAGTATGAAGGCGTGAATTTCATTTTGAAACATAGCTAGTGAAGATAATGAACTCACCTAGATGAATGCAAAATTCTTGACTCAAAAGTAGATTATCACAGCAAAAGAAACAGGTGTTAAGAAAAACCTGGTAAACAGTCCATACATTACTAATAATTACTATCTCTTTTCGCTGGGAGAAGTGATCATAAATACATTCTACATTGCAAATACCTAGTGCATAGAGGCTAAAGGAGCAACGTCATTAGGACTGTACTGATCATTACATCTTAGCATTGTTCTGCAGGAGTATTATTTCAAGACAGCCTTAAAAAAAAAGCTAAGAAAAGGAAAACATCAGTGTTTGAAAATGGTTGCATACAACATGTATTAAAAAAGGTAGGCTGGATTTGGCACTGGCACAATAATAAGGAAGGTTCAGTGTACCATCGAAAGCAAACAGATAGCAATGAACAAGCCAAGCCCTTGGCCTTTTGGAGTTAAGGGCTGCAATCTCCTTGCAGACCGGTAGCAAAGTCTGGTGGGTCCAGGGTAGGGATCAGCAGGAGTGAGGTCTTGAGGTCTGATGGACTAATCCCAGTCAAGGGAGGTGTTTCCACTCAATTCCCACTGGTGGGTGGATTTGGCTCTAACTCTACCTCTAGTTTTGATTTGGTATGAAAATTTGTTTAACCGCTCTGCCTGTAAAATTAGTGTATTTCCTGTCACATACAACCTTTAGACAAGCTTTGATGGACTTCCTCACATGACCAAACTTTTAGTCTCATGAAGACAGGCTGCATGGCCTTTAATTTCTGATCTTTTTTTATGCAAGATGTGGTTTCATTGAGTTCTGGATGAGGAGTACAGAAGGAAAACCATGTCTGCTTTGATCCTTGATTATCATAGAATCATAGAATAGTTTGGGTTGGAAGGGACCTTTAAAGGTCATCAAGTCCAACCCCCCTGCAATGAGCAGGGACATCTTCAACTAGATCAGGTTGCTCGGAGCCCCGTCCAACCTGACCTTCAGTGTTTCCAGGGATGGGGCATCAACCACCTCTCTGGGCAACCTGTTCTGGTGTTTCACCACCCTCATTGTAAAACATTTCTTCCTTATAGCCAATATAAATCTATGCCCTTTTAGTTTAAAACCATTACCGCTTGTCCTATCACAACAGACCCTGCTAAAAAGATCGTCCCCATCTTTCCTATAAACCCTCTTTAAGTGTTGAAATGCTGCGATAAGGTCTCCCCACAGCCTTCTCTTCTCCAGGCTGAACAACCCCAACTCTCTCAGCCTTTCCTCATAGGAAAGGTGTTCCATCCCTCTGATCATCTTCATTGCCCTCCTCTGCACCCCAGTCCAAAAGGTCCATGCCTTTCCTGTGCTGAGGACACCAGAGGTGGATCAAGTACTCCAAGTGGGGTCTCACCAGAGCACAGTAGAGGGGCAGAATCACCTCCCTCAACCTGCTGGCCATGCTGCTTTTGATGCAGCCCAGGATACAGCTGGCTTTCTGGGCTGCGAGCACACATTGTTGGCTCATGTGCAGCTTTTCATCCATCAGTAACCCCTAAAAAAGTCCTTCTTTGCAATGCTGCTCTCAATCCCTTCATCCCAAGCCTGCACTGATACCAGAGGTTGCCCTGACCCAGGTGCAGGACTTTGTACTTGGTCTTGTTGAACCTCATGAAGTTTACATAGGCCCACTTCTCAAACTTGTCCAGGTCCCGCTGGATGGCATCCCATCCCTTAGACGTGTTATCCGCACCATTCAGCTTGGTGTTGTCTGCAGACTCTGAGGGTGCACTCAATCCCACTGTCTATGTCATTGATGAGGATATTAAACAGTATTGGTCCCAAATGAGACCCCTGAGGGCCACCACTTGTCACCGACCTCCAGCTAGACATTGAGCTGTTGACCACTGCCCTCTGGGTGTGACCATCCAATCAATTCTTTGGGTGTGACCATCCAATCAATTCTTCATCCACCAAATGGTCCACCCATCAAATCCATATCTCTCCAATTTACAGAGAAGGATGTTGTGGGGGACCATGTCAAAGGCCTTACAGAAGTCCAGATAGACGACATCCATCATTACGATTATGGCAATTCTTGGTCCAGAATAGTTTCCCAGAAAATAAAGTATTACAATTAGGCTGAAATTAACTTCTCTCTCTTTCATAAATAATTAAAAAAAAGTTTATGCAAAGTTTAATTACCTTAATTAAAAAATGGCACAATAAAGCAAGTTACATTTAAGCCACACTAAATGTCATATTCCTATTTTTCTTCCTTTATCATTCCTTAAAAGGGTGCAGCCGAGAGGGAAAACTGTTATCATTTTCCTCAGGAACAATATAAATCTTTATCTGTTAATGTTTTAATGTTCATCAGTTAATTATAGATCTTTATCCACACAATCTTTATCAATTAAACATTCTAAATGCAAGAAGTATTAGCACATATTCAAATTACCAAGCATTAATATGTAAAATCCCCCTAAAAGATTTATTTTTAACATTTTCATTTTTTAAAAATAGCGTATTAGCAAACACCATCAATATCATATTTGCTCACATGATGGCATCATGCTGTGATTAAAGTCCTTGATTTGTAACAGCCAACGGACTGCCAGCAGCCTTAGAGCTGTCATCCTGGCACTGGAGGCATGCGGGGGGAGGTAAAATGAGGAGGAGGAAGGGGAAAGAGTGGAGGAAGCATCCACCTATCAGGAAAGAAAATAACGTCAGCAGATAGAACAAAAAAGGCTGTGCAAATACGTACCTAGCACCAGAGAAAAAATAAATGCTTTGCTGCATTCAACCTCCGCTGGAGGTGTGACTGAACAGTGAGTAATGACTTAATGAGCTTAAGGAAAAAGTGCCAAACCGCTAACAAGTAATATTCCTAAGAAATATTCACAATTAATGTTGACCTGCCCCTGTCACTAAGATGCAGGTGAGAAGAAGCCAAGACTGCCTACACCCATATGCATAATATCTCCTTCAGAAGGCCCTGCACAGGAGAAAATGCCATCAACAAGTTAGCTCGTAGGCAGGTACCTGCCTACAGATAGAGCACAGTGCTTGTTTTTTAACATAAAAATATAAACAACCCCTGATAAAGATGACAGGATCATAATTCAGGGTGAGAGAAACTGGGAGGTCTCTAGTCTAGCCACTTGCTCAACCATGGCCAGGTATGGGATCTGACCAGGTTTCTCAGGGCTTTGTCCAGTCTGGTCGTGAAAACCTCTGAAGACGGAGACTGCACAGCCTCGTTGAGCAAGCTCTTCCACTGCTTGGCTGTCCTCATGTGGAAAAACTTACTCCTGCAGGATATAAGCTCTTTAGGCTATTGGTGTTTTTTAAGAGCCTGGCAAAATGGTGTCCTTGTGTACACCCAGGACCAACTGCAACCATAGTAAATCAAGGCAAAATGTCAGTGATGATGACAGAAATGTACATCGATAACACTATTACACTGTGGAGCTGAGCCCTCACCCTCTTAACAGGAGCACGAAAAAGTGACTGAGTCTTGTTTAGTGGGAAGTTTTGAGTGTGAGGATGAGGGCTTGGAGGCCCCAGTGCAGCTCCAGCACCTCTCCCACTGTTCCTCTTTTGGCACTTGCAGCAAACTTGCTGTGCACACCCAGTCCTTACTCACACCCTTCCAGCCATGGCAATGTGCTGCATCCCCATCCCTCACACTGCGTCCTTGTTCCTCTACCTGATTTTTGAGGACAGTCTGGAAGGAAATATGCATCTTACCATGATACAGGATTCTACTTAAGGACTTGGAAGTAACAGCTCAGTAACGTTCACTTGGAGGACTCATGTTGTGTGGGTACTGATGCTTAATGATAAAAGTGGCTAATTATTTCACTGCTGATCACAGCATAAGCCTCCTGTAATCCTTATCCATTGAAACTGAGTATCTTAAGAACTAGAGGAAGATGCTACCCCCAGTGGTATATGCCTGCTATCTCTGATAGATTTTCCACAATTGTGCTTACTTCAAGTTCAAATTATTTCAAGCAATCAAGTTCCATGAGTTGTCTTTTAATGGTAAATTCTTCCAGAATTAAACTGATTTCTCTATCACGTCAATTCCTAGAGGTCACAATCAGGACAGATAATCGTTCCCCTAGGCACTGCATGACTTTCAAGAGTTATCCTCTCTGGAGATATGTGCGATCGACACCTTTTTTATTTTAACTAATGTAAATAGTCATGCTAGAGGCCATGCAAAAAGGGCCAGATACTGCGCAGGTTCATCTTGCTCGCTTGCAAAGCCAGCGCCACACTCTTCTTGATCCAGCAGCGTGACTGAGTGATGCAGAGAGTGTCTGCATTTACTGAGGGAGGACCCATCTGTACGAACACAGGGTAAAAGAATTACAAGCTGCTGGAGTACAATGCACCGATGTAATTAGTTCACTTGTAGTTGGCCCCTTGATTTAACTAATTGCTGCCGGTTATACCCACTGGCTCCAAGCAGTTCCCCCAGAAGGAAGCAGCCACCAAGGCAGATCCCTGCCTGCCCCCGCGTGTCCCAGGCGAGCAGCAGCATCCTGCCCTCCCACTCTTCTGTGGGGCTGGGGGAGCAAGCGTCCCGGCCCCCACATCCCCTCCCAGCCAAGCTGATCCAGCAGGCATCCTTCCCCCGCTCCTTCCCCATCCCCAGGAGAGGCTGACAGATCGGGCACTCTGCCAGCATCGGAGACACAATTATGGTCACGCATGCTGGAAGTTGAGAGAAAACGTGTGGGATTTATTTTATTTTTTGGGTGGGGGAAGAGAGCCAGGAGAGGGACTGGAAGGCTTTTAACCAGTCAAGGCCTCTGACAAAACAGGATTGAAAGCTATGCACCATATTTCATATAATTCAAGGCTAGACCGCATGCATGTGTTATTAGTTCTCAAAACCATTGTGTACGGCAATTTCTCCATCCCCAGTGAGCTTTTCTGGCTGGGAGGCCAAAGGAATACTTGGAACCAAGCCAAAGCAGTTTAGGAATTTTTCCTGAAGGAGGGAGGGAGAAATGTGGAGCAGAGAGTAAGAAGGGCTCTTCTTTGAGGGCACAACAGCCTCTGCTAATGTTTTCTAAAGTTTCCAGTGTCTTCCCCTCCAAACTCTCTCTTCTTGTAGAGAAATCCCCCATTGCCCTCCTTCCAGTTCAGGGACAGATTACCATTAGGACAAAGTGGTCTGCCTCCCGGTGGTGCCCGACTCTCACCTCCTGGGGCAGCTATCACCCAGCGACAGGACCGCAGCAGCCGGGGATGCTCTGACAGATTCCTAGGGTCCTCGCAAATCAGGAGAAATCCGTTACCACAGCTTTGACAGATGTCTTACAGTCATCTCTGGAGCTTAGGAGGGAGGAGAAAAAAGGAGGAGGAGGAGAGTTGAAAGCTTTTCAAACACTATTCAATCAGAGGCTTTTCTTTTTTTTAAAAAAAAAAACAAGGCGAGAAATTAAGGCGGGGAAAATACTTTAAACAAAAACTTTTATAAATTTATAGCTTCACTTTAACCACAGCTTTATTTCTCTGTCTGTCTCACACCATGTTTCCATTATTGTCAGGAGAATGAACCGTATGCATGCCAAATCAGGTCATTCACAAATATAGAACGAACGTCTGTCATTACAGATTTACCACTCCGACTACAGCATATCCCTTCTGTCTATAAAAATTCTGAACCATTAGCAGGGCAAACTCTCTGCGTGTCAACCCTTTAACACTCTATGCACCTCAACAAACTGGAGGTACAGCCTTCCTTCAACAGGCCAGCCTACGCATTTGTTACAAAATGATGGTAGGACATGTGGGTGATGTCCGTCAGCTCTACAACAAAGCCAAATTTCTTCATGCAAAAATTTACAGCAAGCTGAATCCTGGGTGAGCTCTGCACAGATTCTGGGTAAGCCCCAAACCCACAGTCACCATCACCCTCTCACTTTCTTTGGAGATGACATAACGTTGCTGAAAAGAAAGAAATATTAAGAGACTTGCCCAGAGGCATTTCAGTTCCATTGTGGAGCAAAGGAGAGCCCAGGTCTCCAGACTGCCAGGTGTCTGCTTTAGCCTTGGCTGCCTCAAGTGGTGCGAGTCAGCCTAAGGGTTAGGTGCTTCCCCAAACCCATTCAGCTTCAAGATGGACCCGTGCTGCCTAAATATACTCTCGCAAGCTGCTCTGCCATCATGCAGAGTTTCAAAATGACCCTAAACCAGTAACATCTGGGGATTCCTTAACACAAAGCATTGCCTCAGTGCAAAGCCTGATTTTCACTGTGAAACATTGACAGTCAGTCGAACCAAGTTCATGCTGGACAAAGCAAGACTTTCATATAGAGAACTTAGGCAAGGAGAGACTTTGGCCCAGATTTCCAGACTTCTTAGGAACTATATCTAAGTCTTGCTGAAGTGCCCAAAGACACTTCATGAATAAGGGATTTTTTCATATTCATACAGGAAATCTGAAGTGGAGCACATCTTCCAAGATCAAGATTAATGTCCTGATGAATAAAACTGGCCTCTCTTGAGTGATCTTCCCACAGTGATACCCCAGCTTCTCACAGTGTAGCGTATCTGCTTTCCATTTTGGAACACACAAATTGGGGCACTTTTGACAAGTACTCCAACTAGAGAAAACAAACAAACAAATAAAAACTAATAAAAAGAAACAATACATTGCTTTGTACAAGAAATTGGACGTGCATACAAATCTGTGTTGCGGAGATAGTGCTGTGCATCATATAACGCAGGTAGTCTGAAATCCAAATTTTAACTTGAAAATCTCCATGGATTTATTTGCAGTCATGGAGAGCAATTAGGTTTTCTCCAGTGGACAAAGCATTGCTGTTAGATTGTCACAAGTGCTAGTATCCACAGTTCAAACAGCACAGTGGATAAAGCACCTGTTTAAGGCACTGCAGTTAAACCTTTGTGGATTTGTAGTTTTATTTTAGAGCTTCAAGGGATTTTTCATTTTTAAAAGGAAAAGAAGAGAGCAAGAAGCCAGGGTAAAGTGTGCATTTACTGACGACAATGAAGCTGACAATGTACAAGATTCCAGCTAAAGCTAAGCCTCTCTACAAATCACTTATAATCTAATAGGCAGATGTGCAGAATACAGAAGGGGAAAGGGGTGGGCAGAGGACTCAAGAAGTTGCTCAAGTTTGTTCCATTTCCTGAGGAAATCACAGGAGAACTGGCTCTTTAGCAGGGATTAAAAGGGAAGGAACAGTAGCATGGCAACTAAGGAGGGAGGCAAATATTGCATATGGAGAGAACATTACAGAAAAAGGCAGGGGGAAGGCAAATAGCTGCGGTGTTGCCTGGGTAGCAATACCATGTACGGCCATGTGTGATACAGCCTGAAGAAAGCCTTTGGGTTTCCTCCACCCCTTTCCTTCCTGCGTGCCAGGAATTAATAACATGGTTGCTTGCATGGTTGTCCAGCAGTTCCTCAAGCTCTCCCACCAGCTGATTCACAGTGAGTGACAGGTTTCATGACAGACTGTATTTGGTAGGTCCCCACACACGGACATGGTAACCTCCATGAACACCAGCCACGAAGCAAGCTTGGCTCCAGATTCAATGATCAGTGCTGGGAAGAGAAGGCGAGGGCAGAAAAGCTGTAGGAATGGGGCCCAGCAAGATGCACTGGATTTAACACTGTGATGCTTGCCAGAGGAGAATGAAACCTGAAATATGAATGCTTTGTAGAAATTAAATGAATAAACCTCCCTAGATACAAAAAGTTCATGTAATAAACCCACCACAGCTGAAGAACTCAAAGGCTGCTCTGTGCTCCTGAGGGGAGAAATACAAAAATAAGGGGAAGAGTGAAGGACAGAGCCCTCAGCTGCATCTTTGCAAATCTTGATTTTGTAATTCCAAGCCAGTGCCACTCTAACATGAAAGGCTTTGAAAAGCCACTAGTTTTTAGATTGCTTATCAGTATTTCCGATTAAACAACAAAGTACAGTAAACAACACTAATAAGCTGTTTAAGCCAGCTGCAGCGCTGTTAGGTGTATGAACATAAACAGACAGGCTACCAAACCAACTGGAGGAGCTCTTCCACCAAGATAAATGGATGCTGCCTAGAGCTGATGACAGATGGTTTTAGAGCAGGTCAGGCATGTGGTATCTATGTAGCATCTTGTATCATATGGAAAGCAAATTCTCTTTCACGCGGTTTGCTCCAGCTGAAGAAAAAAATCCTTTTTGATTTTATCGCCACATCATCTTCTGATCCCCAAAGGTGACAACAAATTAGCATCATCTCCTTCTAATTCACAGTGAAAACCTTCCTCAGAAACACAGGAATGGGTGGTGAAAGTTTAAAGTCTCTTGCTTTATTGGGCACAAACATTTTAGGTAACCTGCAAATACTTCTGCTTACTAACAACCATCTCAGCCTAGCATAGTCTCCCACTCTTCATTGTGTCCTTCAGTAATGTCATGATGAGGCTTCCCCCATAGCCCAAGGCTGTGCAAGTAACTTTGGTGCTGGTGACAGCAAGAGGACAACGATGGAGAACACATCTGCCTGTTATGCTCACACCACCTGGCCAGTCTGCCTTGACACTGTCTCTGAAAGGACTGTTTCTAGGTATGGGTGTCTTTTCAGCACCCTCAGAGCGTGCCCAGTAAAGCAAAATTTTGTGTTGGAGAGCAATGAGATATGTGTTTAGTAGGGATTGGAAAGAATATCCCTAACTAATTTCAGATGCTAATGACGTTCAGCTAGCATTAGCCCAGGTCAGCGATGAACTCCTGACCTGGAGGGGAAAGACTCTGCCGCCTGTTTTCAATCCCCTGAGCAGTTCAATCCCATGATAATGTCGTTTCTGAAACAGCGCCAACGGAGCATAAAAGCAGCAGGCAGGACAGAAGGCATCAAATGCTAATAGCCACTCCTTAGCAGAAGAAAGAGTCTGATCCCGGGCTTTGAAAAGCACTGAGCCCCCACATGCTAAAAAGAGGTATGCTGGAGAGCTCTACCCTGTGTGTGCCAGAGGACATGGGACAGTAGATGCATGTGTACCTGCGAATGTATTTTTTCCAAGTGCATGAGGAAACCTTATGTTCCCAGTCTTTCCAAAGCACAATTAAACCAGACCTTTATTTCAAGGGCACTGCCAAATAAGTGGCTTGTTTGAACTCAACTCAATCAGGAATTGAAAACACGGAAAAGAAAATAGAAGCAAGCGACCGGATGAGGCTCTGCAAGAGAATTCAAGTCTGACAGATTTATGGAAACCTTGTTTCCATATGGATCAGTACTGCTGCCTCCAGAGCTCCAGCAGCAGCAATCAATGAAAACAATGCTAGCTCCGGCGGATGTCTGCGTGCTTAAAAAAAACCCCACGTATATGCGTTTTTACATAGAGGCTAAGTAAATAGAAGTGCAGAACTAGGATGGCTTCCTTGTTCATTTGCCACAGCAGGCATCCCACCCCGGGGAACATGGGACTCTGCTCTGATGTACAGCTGCGCTGGTGGGAGGAATCAAAAGAGCGAGCTGATTTACCGAGTTATGAAACGGTGACATACTCTGCATGAAAATGAAAGGAAATGTGTCCGGGCAGGCAGCGAGAGCAAGGCAATGGGGGTGGGTGGGAAAAGGCAACGTCATTAGATCTACGGTCATACAGTTACAAAGTCAAATGGATTTACACGGTGGGAGAGGAGAAGCCTCGTCCCGCTGCTGTATAAATATCAAATGGGCTGTAACCCTATTACACTTAAACACCTGGTAGTGATTTGAGTCGTGAGACACGCTACTGCCTCCATAAATTCTTCTGTGTGTGTGTGTGTGTGCGCGCGCGTGTGTGCGTATGCACACATATGTACATCTGTGAATTATTGGTCTTCAGCAAATAATGGTGATGAGGCTAAATTTGAGTGTAGAACAAATCTGATGACGTCAGTGGTGTAATACCAAGAATAAAGCTGGAAAGGGTCATGGTTCTCTCCTCCATCATCCATGCCTGGGGGGTCAAATTGCAGCCAAAAATGGGCATGGTTTGCGCTCTTCCTCCATTTGCCCTTTTCCGAATCTAGCATCTGCAAGCTTCAAAGAGGAAGGAAATTTCATTTCTACTGATGGACTGCTGAGTAAGAGGGAAAATCTGCAACTGTAGCAGAAGATAAAACAAAAAAAAAAAGGTAAAACAGCTTGATTTCCAAGCAGAGTAAGAAATTAGGTTTTAGGAAAATGCTTCATCTTTACCGGGAAAAATACTTCCTCCTTTATCTAGATCTTTAATGGTGTCCCTGTTCCCCACCCTTGGCATCTGGCCATGTCTTATCCTGCATAAAAGGAAGTGCTGTCTCTTCCAAGAACACTTCCTCCTCCTGATTAATTCAACAGTGCATCCACAGCTTTCCCTAGAGTTTTTCCACAGGAGCAGCTGAGCTACACTCAGAGATAACTAGTACATCTCTTGCTTTATATAAATTGGAAGCTGGACATCCACAGCTGAGTTAGACAGGCAGGCAAATCCGACAGTAAACAAAGCACAGGGAATGATGCACGAAACTTGTATTAAGTAAGAAGGCACCCAAGCATACATTTGTTTTGCATAATGCATTCAAGCTGTTACAAAATGCAAACCAAACCAAATGAACCTGAACAATTTAGATCAATATCTCTGTCCAGTGATGGAGATGTTAAAACATGTGACCCATCCCTTGCCCTGTACTGGCAAGCAAATTTCAGTGGTGGCTGAAGGGGAGGCAAAAGCTGAGTGAGACCATACTGAACACAGAGCCTTCCTTTAAGAAAATTGCTGGGGTCTAATGACAAAATCGATGCTTAGAGCTGGAGTTACAGCAGCCAAGCTGGGATCTACTGATTTCTGCTGGATAAGTGTTTGATAGAAGATTTTACACACCCTGGCACAGAAGGTAACAGAGGTCCAAGAGAAGAGTTAGTTTGGAATTTCAGAGAGCCAGGATGAACTTCCTGAGACATGGGGCAACCAGCTCAAGTCCCCCAGGGCTCTTTTTGCCCTAGAGAAAACTGGGAATAATTGCAATTTCTCTTCCTCAAAAGCATGTTGTGACAATGATACAGCATAAATCAGGATACGATTATGGTTGTGGGGGTCATATGATAGGCAGGCATAAGATAGGCAGGCACCCAATACATCTCTCTAGGTTATATAAATGGATCCCTGAGGGCAATGAGCATGAATAACTTATGAACTGTCAATGCATCTGCTCTATGAAAAGAAAATACCTTGAGTTCGCCTCACCGTAACCTCCAAAGTTGATATTCATGTGCACACGGATGGTCCAGTTCATAATGGGGAAATTAGCTTGTAGGTGCACATATGACAGTGGAAAATGTTAAAGTATGGGGAGAGGAAAACAGGAATCCTTACCTGTATTTTAAGTGAGAGAAGAAGCTTAAATTCCCTATTTTGAACTGCCTTATATGGTGCTGCAAGATGCAGGTTTAGGAGTGTTTGTTCTGGAAGTGAACCCAGGTAAATGCGTGACAGCAACGTGTGCATATAAACACAGATGCAGACACAGAACTGACAGAAAAGGAGGAAGATAATCCATATTTTTCAAGTGTTCCCCTTCCTCTCCTCCACAATTGTATTTTCATATGGTGCTTTTGCATCCAAGTAAAATATTTGCAAATGGGGTAGGCCCTAAGGCTCTAAAATAACCCAAGTGGAACAAAAACATATGAATGCACATGCAAATGTAGCATATGTTTTAGATACTGCTGAGATCATATGTTGATATGAAGTAACACAAACCTCTGCTTTTCATCATAGACTGTACTCGCTACACGTAGGAAATCTATGTAAAACTATGGCATGGTTTAGATCTCTATGAAATGCATGTCATCTGTACATGGCAAATATTCAGAGAGGGGAAAGGTTAAAGACAGAACATACATGGAATCACTGCTACAAAATGGTTTTCCCTTTGCAGCAACCTTGCTCGCTTTCCCCTTGTCTGGTAGAGCACATCAGGTTCTGCTACTCAAGTAATCTTTCAGTTGCTTTTTTTAAAAGTGTATTTACTTACTAATGACTGGCTGTAGGGAGGCCACATTTCTTCCTGAAGTCTGGGAATGGAAAAGGTTGGGGCAGATGACAAAGCAGGGAGTCACAAGCCAAAGCTAAGGGAGGGAAGAAATACAGCTTCATGAAAGCAGCATCATTTCCTCACACAAGGCTGAACCCTGCCTGCCTTATGCCCTGCGTACATGTAGTTTAGTGCAGTCACTGGAACTTGCCTGAGCCTAGCGAGCAGGACTTTGCTGATAGACTTTTGCTGCGAGAAAGACTTTTTTCTTCTCTGCATGCTGGAGAATAATCTGAGTTGATCGCAAACAGAATTTAGATTCCAGATCCAAACAGCTCCAGCCTCTCTTAGGTATTTGAATCTAGCTCCAAATCTTTCAGAGTTGTCTGTGCTATAGTCAGAGTACTATAATGAAACAGAATTGTCCAAAGAGGTTTGTATGGAGCCCTATGCCACTGGAACATGCAGATCTGTAAAATCAAAATGCTTTACAAAGTCAAGTAATTTTTTAAATTACTGCTAGGAAGAAACACAAGAAAATATGTGACAGTCTCCAAGGAAGCTGCTTAAACATCTTTAAGGAAAGTGTTGTCTTTAGACATTATGAATTTTCTTTCTGAAGGACCTGGTATTTCTTGGGTTTTCTTGCTCTGCAGAACAACGCAAATTCTCAATCCTTAGTGAAACAGCATATGCATCTTCTAGCCACTTCTAAGAGAAGAAAAAAAATACTGCAAAGAACATATTTGTGCGTACTTATACAATACACAAAACTCTTGGAACTCAGAAAAAGATAAATTAATGTGACACTACTGGAATTGAATGAAAGATCTTTTACTGCTTTGAAGTTAGTAAGAGGTTATATGCAATTTTTTTAGCTGAGGTTATGTTACATAAAACCATATTAAAATATTACTTCAAGAACTCATTTTTCATTTAGGAGAGATGGACATAGGTCTTCTGAAGCAATATGCGGAAAAACAGTTTTCCCAAATATCATGCTCAAACGATTACAATTGCGTTTTGCTATCCCTTACAATTCAACCAGACCAGTTTACAAACAGTTACATAGCGTACGTGACAGCATTTTAGACCACTTTCAGAATCCTTCAAAAAAATACACACAGAACTCTGAGCCTAAGCTGCAGTGTTTGCTTACCATGCCCAGATCAGCTCTTCAAAAATGATTTTTTACTCAATGAATGGGCAGGGACAGATCCTCAACTAGTGTAAAATAGCACTTTTTTCACTGATCTCCAGTCATTTTCATTTTTTGACACCCCAAAATAGTTCTAGTGGAGGAAAAAGGCCCATGCATTGGCAATTTAAGCCTATTGACAGCAGGGTTTTCTTTTCTTAGTTACCTTTTGCAGACTCTTTCGAAGCAGTCCACAGTCCCAGGAATCAACAGACCGCAGGCTGAAAACCACATTTCAGCAGAGCTGCACCAATTTACAGCAGACTAAACCCCCAGGTTTTAAAGCTGGCCAGTGGCAACCAAATTAAATAGCTGACAGGAAGCGCTGCAGGAGGACTGCATGGCCGGCGCACGGTGGGCTTTGCCCAGCTCAGGTTTATGTTGGAAGGGTGGAACAGCATTCCGCCCCTCTTCTTGCCTGGGGCAATAAAAAGTTCTTGCAAAAATGAAGCTTTAATTTAAAACAAATTTGAGGCATAGTCGTTTCTGGCTTACTCTAATGCCTACCAGCTCCAACAGAGTTGCAATGAGTGGCCCAATACAGGTAATGTTCATAAGTTTAGTGCACTTCGTGCTGTGAAGACAGCCAAGCATGCCACAGTGCTGAGGGAGCATGAGAGCAACTGAAATGACACTGATGTCCAGAGCAAAGCATGAGACCCTCTCACTGCCCTAAAGCTGCAGAAAAAGCAGCAGCTGCAGTGTTTGCAGATGAGTTAACAGTCAGGGCCGTAAGTATGAGATCCACACTTTCCTCTCCCTTCTGTTTTTCCATGCTCAACCCTTGCTGGCTGAGGTCTAGTGTACCACATCACTCACAGCTTTTTCTTGTTACCAGTTTCAGTGGTTCCCCACTGGTCCTGCCTAAATCTCACATCCAGGTCTAGTTTCACAGCATCGGTCTCCATTTCTGCCCTACCTTTCAGAGTGGCAGTGGGGATGGTAAGGCTGATTGTGGGCCTGGCTTCCCAATTCCTTGTTCTCACCCTCATCCTTCTTCCCTTTTGCCTGGCTCTGGCTCCAGCCTGGCATTTGGCCCACCCTGGTTTGGGGCAGCAACACTCAGGTTTGCTCACACTTGACTGTTCTTGGAGGGTGCATGACCAATCTTCAAGGAGGACTTGACGTGTCCGAGGGGAAACACAAATCGGGAAGAAGCAAAGTGGGAAAAAATTACCAGAGAAAAGGAATGCAAATGGGAAAGGTGAAGCATCTTTGGCAGAAGGAGATCTGCCTGCAAGAAAGGTATGGAAAAAGCCATTCCTAGAGGGAGTAGAGCAGTAGCTGCCACAGTAGCACTGATGTCTGCCCTATCCAGAAGGGAGAGGTTTGATGGGATAGGGAAGGAGACTCCCAGCTAGGGAGGATGCAGAGAGGCAGGAGGGGTGACCTGACAAGGCAGAGAGGGGTCTGTGTGTGGAGAGCAGCAGTACTAATTGATGGGAAATGATAGCCAGGGAGGAATGGTGTGGGGGGTGGGTTGTGTTTGTGCCAGAGAAAATGGAACGTGAAAAGGGGAAAAGCAGAAGGCAGCATGTGCCAAACCCTGTGACGGAGGCTGAGCTGCCCTGACACAGCTGTGCTCATGGGTGAGACCTGCCCCGCCAGGCTCCCAAAAAAGCCGCCAGCCTCTTCAGCCTTGTGCAGTGTGGAAGGATTTCCTAGTAATAGCACAAATTCAGGAGACAAATACCTCACCATTATTCTAGCATTTTTCACACCCAAGAGGATCTTTAGCTGTGGACCGGCAGTGGCACGGACTCTCACTTTTTGATTAATCTTTTATACCATCTGCTCTCCCTCCGCCTATCCATCATCTTGCTGCCCGAGTGATGATTACTTCAGAGTGCAAATCACCTAACATCATTCTGGCTGATAAATTATATATGAAGGACAGGACCTGGTGAGTAAGACTGAACCCAGCAATATCAGTTTAAGTTGGGGGATAAGCAAGGGTGCTCAAATACCCTAATGCCTGGCACACTTGAAAATAGGCAGATTAGATGGACAAGCTCCAGTGGAGTTAGTCCAGGTTTACACAGGTGTAAGTGAGATCAGAATTGGCCTTCAGTCTGTGGAAAAACTTCACCGGTTTATGAAAGGAAATTTCATGCACACGGAAAAGAGCCTATCCTTAATTAATCACATGGAAAATACCAAAACTGTGGACAAACCAACAACATCGGCAGCTTCTCTCTACACTAGTATCATCTCTGAGGTATACACCTGCTTGGCAACTTCTGGTGTTGGCTAATCACTCTTCTGTCTGGGGAAAAAGAATCTACCTCATTTGTTTTGTTTTTTTCCCCTTACCTGCATAAATGAAAAAAATGTGTGAAAGAACAGCTTGAGCTGAACTACAGGCCAAATGAAGGGAATCGCTGACAAGAATCATTGAAGACAGGCTCCTTGCACAGCAGCAATGAATGCCACCCCTTCCCGGCTGTCTGCAGAGAGATCTCTTGAGTGAAGCTGTAGGCAGCAGACACTGGCTGGAGTTAAATACCCACAGTGTGGACTCCACAGGCATTGTGGGCTTTCATCTAGAAGATGACGACAATAACAGGGAATATTCTGCTGTGCTGTTTATCTGCTTGCCATCATGATTGCCAAATGCAGAGGTAAAGGATGGAATTGGAGAAAACCTGTTGTTCTTCCATTGGAGGGGGAGTCAGCAACAAGGACTGAACAAGGTTGCTACCATTGCTAATGCCTCTGATTCTGCACCAAGCCACAGGCAACCTTGACCTTCTCCCCTTGGTTTGTGAGTTCTCCACGGGTCAAGGATAACCTTTATTTTGTTTTAAGGACTTTCCAACCTTTTTTTCTCCTTTGGAAATAACCTACAGAGCGTAAAACCAATTATGGAGCCTGAAAATTAACATGATAACATTCCTGAGGGACGTGAAATAAAGCACACTCCCCACTGTCGCCACCTGCAGCTGACCCCTGAGGACGGTGGAAGGGCTCTCCAAGGGCAGACAACCCATTACACACCGTAGGGAGCCAGACAACAGCATTTTCTGCTGATGGTCTGAGGCCACAGCAAGCTTCCACCCAGCTGGGTGCAGGTGGCTGGGCTGGTCCCTCTATCACTATCTGTGCATGGCTGGCTGAGTCAGCTGGTAATTCAGGAGGTTTTTGGAGTCTGTCCTAACTCTATTGTCTTCAGGCAGCGTCTACCAGTAGAGCAAGTAACACACCTCTGCCACCTAACCTACAAACTACAGCCATGCATTGCAGCTGATGGCAGACTTACTGACCCATCAGAAACCACAGCTTGCGCGCAATGTTATAACACATTTTTTTACTGACACTGGCTAGAGGAAGAGACCACATCTGCCAGATGGTCTGTAAAGTCATGTGCCATAAAAATATCTAGTCAAACCTGACCTCCCTTTCAGGGGTCTGGCTCCGTGTGAGAGCGTAACCCGTCTGGAGCAGATGTAGGAGAACTGCACCTGTCTGTGTTGCCCTGCCTTACCTCCTGGAGGAAGCTACAGACTGTGCAGGACACTGCCTTTTAGGAGAGGCCATCTAGCACTTCGGGATAAACTCTTCCAGGGACTAAAGAACAGCATCAGACTTACACCTTTTCAGTTCTTTGCCTTCTTAAAATTGACTGGTTACAAATAAATATTAACAAAACAAAAAGAAGGACATAAAGAAAAAAACCTTCCCAGTCCCCCTTTCCTCTCTAACCCAAAATCAAAACTCACCTCTACCCATGTAGCTCTCCCACTGGGGAAAGAATGTAGCTGTGGTTACATCATTTAATGCATTAGTGGAAGAAGTTCAGATGAATCAGAGCTCAGAGAAGTACCTAGAAATGCATTCTGGAAGAGAGCAATAGTCACACAGTCACTGTGCGTAAGTACAAGCCACTTTGAGGGGGCGGGGAGTGGTGGGAATGGAATCTTGAAATTAGCGTCATAGAATCACAGAATCATTAAGGTTGGAAAAGACCTCTGAGATCATCTAGTCCAACCATCAACTCAACACCTCCATGCCTACTAAATCATGTCCTGAAGTGCCACATCTACAAGTTTTTTGAACACCTCCAGAGATGATGACTCAACCACCTCTCTGGGCAAGGTTGTCTGGATAATTAGGCCAATTATTCAAAACACTCTATCCTTCAGAACTGGAAGAAGGTACAGAATGAGGGGAGGAAGGACCCACCAGGGCAATAACGCTTATTTCTGCTTCTCCTGAAAATCAAAGAAACATGGATGCCTGCACTCTGGCAGTACACTTCCCTGAGAAGGAAAAGTGCACGTTCAGGGATGCTCTGACAACAGTGGGAGCCCATTTTACACTGCTCTGAGAGAACAAGGGAGGCTTTCTATGTCTAATCATATGGCAGAGATCTGTTCCTACATCCTGAAATGCTTCAAATAGTAGTTGCTTCTAATGGGATATACACGGGGTACAATTAATGTCTCTGATAGCAACACTTCACTGAAACCCCCCTCAAAGCTCAACTTGTGCCATTTAGAAGAGAGGTGTGAATAAGAAATAAAAACAAGAAGATGCTTTCCTCTAATTGTCTTACTACTGCCCTCAGTAAAATGTTGAAACTAAAACTATGTGAACAGTATTGCTATCTGAACATCAGGCTCATATTTTCTTGAATAATTGAAACCAGCATATCTGAAAATATTCAAAATAAGTGAAACACATTTCACATTTTGCACTAGATGAAGTTCTCAATCTATTTTTGTTTTAAATACCACTCAGATGGTTTTATTTTTCCTACTGAAGAAAAAAATATGGACTTCATTATTTAAGCTTCTGGTATCCAAAACTACCATAAAGAGTCAGCTGCTAAGGACTTGCGTTGCCAGTGGTTTGGGACCTTAGCCAAAATCACCAATTACTAAAACAAATCTAGCACTGCACAGGACAGAATGGAATGGTTCAGTTTGAGAAAACATGCTGGCCTTTCATTGCATAAAAAGTTTAAAAAACCCATCCCTGAATCAAAAACACCCCACAATTACGGAGTATCCCAAAGAGACACTCTGTTTAGTTTGAGAAACCTCAAGGCAGGGAGGCTTGAACACTCTATTTGGAGGGACAGGCTGTTAGCAGATTTTGTCACATCAAATATTTGCATCAGATGTGGATTCCTAGACCCATTAGGTTTAGCATTCTTTCTTTTACTTGTTTGTAGCTATACATAGGGTAGAGTTTCTCAAAGCCTACACTTTAATAGGAAAAAGGCCCACATCATATCAAGTTATGGGGGCACCAGAGAGAGAGGCTAACTATGAGGTTTTCCAGCTTACTCTTATTTACTGAGAATAACCCATGGCATCCTAGTGCCTTCCTCAAGAAATGAATTGAAACACATCCACCTATTTCTAACCCTCTGGGAAGGACAAAGCTCGCCTGTGGGACACTTTCTTTTTGAGAATAGTGCTGCTGTTAAAGTGCCTGCTGAAGGACAGAGTCGGAGATGTGTTTTACATTAAGCGCTTGATCTGGCATGGGTAGAGATCATTTCATTTTGCCTGACTTTGTGTCCTGTGGCCACGTCCTGGCTCCTGTAGATACTCATCTTCTCCTCCTTGCTGACAGCTTTATTCTTCCAGCAAAGTAAAGCTGTCATGGGAGGCCATCACCAGGAAAGGAGCAGTGGCCTCTCAGGTGGCTGGGATCAGCACCAGGCAGAGCAAGACAGAAAAGTGCTGTCTGCTTCCCCCTCGCATGGGAGCCTGTCTCAGGAGTACCAGGCACTGAATTAGCAGAGACCTCATCTTTCAGTTCATGTTGTCTAACGCAAGATCAGTGGGGCATAAAGTTTCTATTATCTGTGTTTTAATAATGGATGAACTTCCCCTCCTCCTGCTCCAAAAAGCCCTACATACAACCCCGCTCTAGGCAGACGACGCAGCTGGTCCTTTGTTTGCTCAGCTCCTTCCAGATGGGTATCCGGTGCCACCTGGGCTGAGTGGGCCCAGGGAACTTTTTGTTACTTGAATTTGATTTCAGACACTGGAGGCTTCCCCTTCTGAGCTCATCTTTATTTAAGGGTGCTCATTTTTCATTTGTGTCAGCCCTGAGGATGACCAGGGGATAAAAAGTGTGCTCCTGAAGTGAGTGTGCCTTTTCAACATCACTACCTCAATTATCACTTACCTATTGACCAACTATCAAGGATGCCAGGCAGTAGCATTATTCTGGGTGACAAAAGTCCATTCAGACAACAGGTCCTCAGATTTGGATCTCCAAATCTGGCTCAATTGAAATAACTTCCTGCCAGGTTGCAGAAGGATAAACACTGAAGCTGCTACTGTGAAGGGCTGATCACCCTTTATGACTCCTTTTATCAGGACCAGGACACTCTCTCCTATGATACAGTTAATTTGGAAGTCCAGCTTATTAGCACAGTGTTAAGGAAATGCTAGAAAACATTGAGCGATTCATCTTTACTTCATAAAAGTATCATGCTACCAAACTAGCACATTTATGTGCAAATTTGTAGCTGAAGGATTAAAAATCAAACTCAAAACAGGCACAGAAGCATAGAGAATTGTCATGAAAGTGTTAAGGTTGGCCTGTGGAGAATAAGTGGGAATGGTGAGGTGGGAAAGCACCAGAAGGAATGACAGAAGGTTTTGCTGGCACCCAGCTCTGCAGGTCATCAAAATCACAGCACATCCATGTGCAGCTTCTGAGGAGACCCAGGTAGGGAAAACAATGGACTGCCTAAAAAGAGGGACAGCAGTTACAAGATTATGATGAAGATGAAGAATAAGGTTGGAGGTTTTAGACACCTAGACACAGAGATGAAAGACTGGGAGTAAACCCTCAGGGCTCACAGAGGTGGGAAAGAATGGAGACATGAAAGTTCCTATTCACTGCAAGCTCCTGAAGAATTCAAAAGGCTTGTGAATATATGAGTAGGGGAGTGTAAGCAAGTAAGATCAGCTTGTTTTATAATAAAAACATCTTCTTCTTCTGTAAAGTCTAACTTTGAGTTTTGCTACAATTGCAATACTGTTTGCTACAGAACAACAGCTAATACAGTTAGTGCTAAGGCAAAACTCAAGATAATGTGGTGCATTGGGTACATTTATAAAATAATTTCTGAAGGTTTGGAGCTTGTTCAGATATCTGTGCAGTATAAGTCCAACCTCCATCACTTACAATTTCTAGGAAAAAAACCCCAACAAGTGTAAACCATACATGGATGTTGCAGTCCTCAGCTGACATAGAAACTAAACAGGGAATACAAGAGGTGGTCTCTGTTCCTTCTGCCAACCATTGTTGGTGTTGCCCACCCTCCTGGTTAGCAGCAAATGGACAGTTTCATGCAGTGTTAAGAATACCTTCTGCATTCAGGTCAAGGTGAGGACTTCATCATTTGTCCTTGATTATGCTTGATGGGACTGAGCCATAAACATTTTGAGGGTCCAAATTAACTTCTTTAGCTTGGGCCATGCATCACTTAAACAAAACCACTTTGATTGCTGTCCTAACAGCTGTGGATTTCTAGTTCTTTTCCTGGGGAAACACCAGAACATTTTCTACTTAGCAGTTCATCCCCAAAACACAAATAAAACTCATTTATTTGGTTCAGAAATGTCAGTCAAGAAAAGAATTATAGACCTGTCTTGTTTTCAAATACGATCTGTATGACAGAGGATTAATCAATAGTCTGCCATTCCCAAAGCACATTGCAGAAATCATGTCCAATTTTCTGACTCTCAGACAAAAAAAAAATCGTACACATCAATTTTAATAGTGAAATGGCTATACTTATCTCTTCCAAACAAGATTATATTATCAGAGGAACTCAGAGAAGACAGAAATTGAACTCCTCTCAAGCAAAGCAGGACAGAAGGGAAATGGCATGTATCCAGGAGGAGATGTTACAGCCTTATTCCATATGCACTCAAGAAAGTGACCTCTTTCCCTAGGACTTTGGACGTGTCCCATAGAGACTGTCGACAATAAGGTCTAGGCAGAAATCCTCCTTTAATTCCCAGAGCTTCAGTTTGCAATGAGGCAAATGTGACAACTATTGGATAAATGGTGAGATGGCTCTAGAACAAAGTGCAAACTCAGGTTGCCTCCCCAGCCTTCTGCTGGAAAACCCCACATATCTGTTCAGAGGGGATTAAAAACTTCAGCTGTCTGTTACAGCTGAAGGCACGGCACCTTGTATTTCTGGCATATGCTGGTACCCAAAATCCACTGTGCTGGAAGAGGTCAGACACAGTTTGCATCTCTAGCAGCAGTACTACCACTAAAACAGTGGAAGTATGGAGGCATTTTAATGGAACAATAAGAACCAGTAACGTACAAAAAGTATTGCCTTTCACTCCTAAGAGAACCAGTGGTGCGCAGGTAAGGAAGCATCCCTGCTGGTTCTCAAAGCAAATCAACTGCAAATACATCTAAAAGTAAAATCAAGCAGACATGTTATGTTCTCTTCTTTAGTGCAATTTACTGAGAATTGTACATACATTTCAATCGGTTTTCATTTGTGTGCTTTCACGAGATGAGCCCATGTTCTGCAGCTGGATATCAGTGGCTGAACAAGCTCTTCACCCATTTATCCACCCACCTTGAACAGCTGAGTAGGTTCAAGTTTTCACTTAGACCAGTTAAATGAGGCTAGCCAAAAAATTTTATAATGGCAAACCAGAGCAGGGACCCTTTTTGGTTTTATTTATTATTTTTCTTTCAGTAGCAAATGACGTATTATAAAAAGGCTTGTATTAGATTTTGTTGCCTTTACACTGCAACATAAGTTCAACGGGAAGAAGAAGTTATTATTTAAAAGGCTTATTGAGGAAAATACTTACAGTTTGTCTCCCTGTGAAGAGGTACTGAGTTAGTAGTTTAGTGGAGACATTCTCACAAGTGAGACAAAAGTTAGTGGTATAGTAAATCATAAATCCAAATTTACCTATTTTTATCTAAGTGAATGAGCTGGTAGGTTTGAAGGTTTGATCATCTTTTTATTTACCACTACATGATCATATCAGTTGAATTTGTCTCTGTCTCACAGGAGAGACATCTTGCTCTAATGTTGCAGAACTAAGTACCTACAAAATTGACTTAGAAAAATCAGATGCTTGGAATCCATAAATTCTGAGCATTTACACAAGTCAGTAAGTGCCAAAGCCAAATTACTAAGTTGAAAATTTCTTTCCCCAGGTGATCACTCAAGCCCCAACTCTTCAAGCCTTACCTGTATGTTTTGGCACACCAATGGGCTCAGATAAAAACAAGTGTAATGCTCAGGCTTTTTGAGGTTAAACTTAACTCCAAGAACCCAAATATCATCTTACATCTGCTGTAGGCTTGGTCTTGCTACTCCAGATGTCTTTCCAGTGCAGGGATGTGGGACTACTGCCTAGAATTTTTTAAGAGGTGCCTGACTCCTAAGATAATGGAAATCCTCTTAAGCAGGAACTGTAGTCAGTTCTTTTGTTTCTCAGCAGACCAGGAAAAGGAGGACAACTTCTCGACACTCACCGCCTTATGCAATACAGTACAACTCTCTAGAAAGTCTATGGGAGTTATGAGTGTGCAATAATTACATGGCTGGGACTTTATAAAGAGAGCAATAACATTAGTAAAACAGCAAGGCTAATTTGCTATTCAGGGATTTTTTTCCTAAGTCATATTTAATTACTATCCTTGTTTCCTTACCCACCACCCTTTTCCTCCCCCTCCTTCTCTGAAGAGCTGCGGAATTTCGACGCTAAAGGAGAAGCTGATTATGCTGCATGCTGGCAACGAGCTGTCCAGGCTACACAGAAAAGATCATGAATAGGCAGGCGTGTACTTGTTCTAAATATAGTTCAGACGCTACTTAGGCATTTAGAATCAAAGATCTGCTACTAGCAACAAGTCCTCCAAAAGTGTGCGATTTGGCATGCCTGGAGCTGTTAAGTGGATGCAGGCAAAAAACTGCTGAAGTTATGGAGAAAGAATATGAAGGGTGCTAATTGCCATCTGCCAATGCCTCAGAAAAAAAGTCTTTGCGATAGACTTTCAGCATGGGAAAATGTAATAGCAGCAACAAAGTGTTTACAGGAGAATACATCTAACAATACAAGAAGTGCTCAGACTTGAGACACCTGGCAGCAGAGGAAAATGCTTCTGTGCTATAAATCAAACACTAATGTTTCTGCTCCAATGTGCATCTGTTACTTTTTATTCTTGAGGACCCATAGTTATAAGGTCCCCTCTCTGAAATAATAATTGGTGAAATAACCTCAAAGGGTTGTTTGCTACAGCACCTTGTGCCGGCACTTCTTCTTCCACAGTTTCATTCTTAGTGGACAATCAAATCTGAATACAGTGATGAACAGCAAGATGCTCTACGCCCATCATACACCTCAGCTCTAACAGCCCAGCAATGAACTGGATAGTCTGTACAACTCTCCCTGCTTTCACTCAGTGAAATCAGAATATTTTAAGCTGTCTGAAGTATACTCTTGATAACAGTGATCGGCCTTTAAATTAACTGGTAGGAATACTACCCTTTCCATGCAGGAACTGTCGGGTTCCTCACTTCCCCAGTCACACGTGTATGTTGGAGGGTGTAGTAAAAAGATTTGCCAGACATTTTTCTTCTTAAAAGATTAGAGAGTATCTTGGCTTATTACATGACAAAATGACCTCAGAAATAGAGGACTGTCATCTCAGCTTTTGCCCTTGACTCCCAGAAACGGTTATGTGGCTTTTTTAATATATTACAAATAATGTGGTCCTTCAACTCCAAAAGTAGAAGGGATTTCCAGGTGGAAACACGCTCACAGTCTTAATAGCACGCACAGAGTGATTCCTGTGATTTTGGGGCTGTCAGACTGACACATTCATAAGTGTGACCCTTTTTTGACTGACGTGCTTAGCAGGCATTTGTCAGGACAGCCACCTGACAGATGGCCCACTTCTAGCCAGGTACTGTTTCCAGGCAGGAACCCAGAAGCCTTAATCTTTCTGGGACTGGTCACTTGAGAAGTCATACCTGCATTGCTTTAAAGCATTGCATAGTCATAATTACATGCACTCAGGCACCTGAAGTCCTCGGAAGCTCCAGTGCCATCTAGCAAGAAAGCCAGCAGCTACCTGCTCTTGACATAGGCCATCTTAAATCCAGCTGAAGCCCTGGAGCAGCTGGCACAGCCTTCACCCCTGGAGCAAGGAAAATGACCCCAGAGTAAGCCCAGATCTGGCCAACCATGAGAGGGAGATAAGCTCACACACTTGGCCAACACTACCCTTGCTGCCAGAGGGAAGTTTTGGGAGGTCCAGTTGTGAGCTTACTTGATGGCAAATTTGTGACAGGGTGGAGAATAGCATGCCAGGGCAGCAGGTCTCACAGCCTGCTTGCTGCCTCAGTCTCCAGGGGTAGCCAATCCATGTGAGAACTTGTCCAAAGGAGATGGAGGACAAAAAGATGTTGCCATTTTTTCCTGGACCCAGCTTGGGAGGTATTTTTCTCCACCAAGCTGCAGGACACGCTGATTACATTGGAATTATCAGGCAAAGCCAGATTTGTTGGTCTTACCTGATGGCTGACCCAGGTTTTTCCTGACTGAAGGAGTGGGACTCATGGGGCAAGAAAGGCAATAAAGGCAGGTTGTTGGGACATTCAAGCACCACGAGGGTGAGTGTGGCATAAAGCCTGAGATAGATTAGATTGGATAAAACAGGCCAGGTCACAGACTGCTGGAGAAAAGAGAGGATCTGAGGCAGATCTGGGAAAACAGCCTAGAAAAATCAAGTTCTAGCCCAGCTATGCCATCTCTGCACAGCAAAGTATTTCACAGAGAAGGAAATTGCCTTGCAATTATCTTAAATGCATGAAGAACAGGCAGGTCACAGCTGAGCCTTTAAAAAATGCCTTAGACAGGCAGAGCTGAAGACAAACAAATGTAGACGAACCTGAAATCTGACACCCAAATACTTCTGCCTTTCTCATCACCAAGTCTTTAATAAATTAGCGAATGGATCCAAACACTATGGCATCTACACAAACCCCATGTCTACGACACCTTAAACTCCAGTTTCCCTAGGAGGATATAACCAACTCCCATTATTAATCACCTGGACCCTGAATTTGGGGAATATTTCAGACAGGTTAAAACTTTGTGATCTAAATAAGTCCATGTCTCACTATAAGGAAAATTCCATGTTTTCAAATGTTTTCATCACCAGAAAACAGAAAGATCCAAAAATTGAACCAACATGAAAAATATTTTTTGCCCTCATAACAGCAATAAACAGATTGGATCAACTGTTCTACTTCTGGTATTAAATTAAGATGAAGTTTCCTTTAGATCAAGCAGGAAGCAAAGATGTTAATATTTCAGTGAGGTACAGCTGGCATTTCATTTGACTTTACAGTTGCTTTTCTCCTTCCTTTTTGAGAGGCACAGAAGTTTTAGGAATGAGGAAAATCAAGCCTCACTTCCTATAACGGAAGTGCCATAGTCTACCACCCGGTATCTTCTTAAGGAGCAAAGTAACCTGTATCTGGTTGTACCATGTTTTCCATGAAGATGTACAGACCTGAAGATGAAGATGAAGGTGGTGCAAAGTGGCACCTGCCTGCTCCATCATAGATGAACTCATTGTTCTTGATGTGCCTCCAGCTCAGTGAGGCTGAGAGGAAAAACTGGTGGGAGGACAAGAATAGCTGTATCTTGCATATGAAAATGGCACCTGTAGTTGAAGAAAGCAGCTTCTAGGAAACACTGCAGCAGTCCTGTGTATTTCCTTAAGTGAAGGTCTTACATGTTGTTTTAAGATTGTGACACAGGGGTTTTCCTAAAGCTGATTCAAACACTGAAGCCTCAGCTCTGGATGAGGTTGCATTTTTACACGCGGCTTGGCAAGCAGGTGTGATCTTTTTTTTTATTGGTCTCACGACACTTAATCAATGCCTTTGTCACCTGCAGATTAAGCTAGTGCAATGCATTGTAAAAGGCTGTTAAACTTAGTCATCGTTCATCAACATCTTTTAGCACCTGATACTGACATCAGGCCTTGTTTCATACAAGGAGTGTGTTGTATAGTCATGGTCTGAGGACTCTCTAGGTTTCTGGCAGTTCCTAGGGTAAAATGGCAGTCCTGTACATTGACATATAAGCTCCTAAGTGATTTGGGACATGGCTACCAAAGAACTTGCGTTCTCTAGACTTCATTTGCTGCTATAGTAGCTGTCACTTCTACTGGTACATATAAACAGGCCAGAAACCTGTATGACATGGACTGGCCCCATGGGGCTTCTAGGCACCTTGTGGAGCCCTCTGACACTGGGATGTAATTACTTTGGGTTGTGTGTATGGGGAGCAGGATTACTTCAAAGATGTCTGTAGTGCTCAGACTGTCGCTGCCTCCCAGAGCATCATTTTCACAGCGTGGGTGTGCACTGTATACATGGCAGTATGGCATGAAATCATGTCAGAGTGAACTTTTAAGGTGCGAGGCCCCCCAGGATAGCACTGGCAGACGTGTGGGGCAGAGGGAGCCGATCCTGGCACAGCCTGACCCATACTATCTCTATACACATTGAGGACAGTCATCTACAGAACTACATCTAGGCAGTGTCTTGTAGAGGGTTGCGTCAAACAATCTTGATTCCTGGTTGTTTTAGCAATGTGGATTCTAGGGATGTTTACCCTTTCAGACCTCTTGTTCAAGGTGACTTGATCTCATCACTTTTTTAAAATATGCTTGCAACTCTAGAGCAAAGTAGAGTCCTTGATCCAGCAGAGAATGTCTACTTTTACAGGTGACCTGTGGTGGTATGGTATGAAGGGGATTTGACTGATTATTTTAAAAATATTTACATAATGCAAATTTTCAAGGACCCTTGTTACACTGAAGGAAGTTGGACTGAAAGAAAGCTAAGGTTGTGTTAGTACTAAAAAAGGGTATATGAAATTTCACGAGAGCATGTAGTGATAGGGCAAGGGGTAATGGCTTTAAACTGAAAGTGGGTAGATTTAGATTAGATATAAGGAAGAAATTCTTCACTATGATGATGGTGAGGCACTGGAACAGGCTGCCCAGAGAAGTTGTAGATGCCCCATCCCTGGAAGTGTTCAAGGCCAGGTTGGATGGGGCTTTGAGTAGCCTGGCCTAGTGGAAGGCGTCCCTGCCCATGGCACGGGGGGTTAGAACTAGGTGCTCTTTAAGGTCCCCTCCAACCCAAACCATTCTATGATTCTATGAAATGACCCACGTGACTATAATCCTGACAGCCCTGATAAAATAATGGAGAAGCCAATGTAAGATTCAATTAATAAGGATTAATGGGAAGATAATTAAAAATGCCAATCAAGTTTATGAAACAGACCTTGTCTGACTAACCTAGAATTTTGTTTTGATGAGGCTGTAATTTTAGCTTATAAAAGTAATAGTATTGGTGTAATATAACAGACTTTAGCTTCCATGAGACTAAACATCAAACCAATATTTTCATCAGGAATTTAGAACAATGGAAATTATTATGGTTCATTTGAAATGTGAGATAAACATGGCTCATGAATGGCAATAAATAGAGAAAACATCGGTGAGTGCATCTGCTTCCACCAAGACCCAGCTGGAATCCTGCCCCAGCACTATTTGACTTTTGCCAGACAGGTAGGACAACAAAAGATGACAACAAAACTTACTTGAAAAGCTTGCAGGTAAGACAAAGATTTAAGGAAAGTGATGCACAAATTAAGGTGACAAGTCACTCAGTATCCCCTGCAAAATTGCATTTAAATATGATGAAAAATGCAGTCATGTGAATTCTCTAGACATAGAGAATGAAGGCCACATCACATCTGAATGCTCATATGTGGGTAACTGTGCTGGTAAATCAGGATGGGTTCAGAGAAAAGCCAAGGAAAAAAGCATTAGAAAATAAATCTAGTTAAAAGATACATGTGGATCAATCTATTTAGCTTTAAATAGGTGGAGAGTGTGACAACAGTCAACAGCCGAAGAGAAATTCAGCAAGAGAGGTCACAGGCCAGATCAAAGTCCAGAAGGTGTGGCTAGACACAGTGGCACTAAAAGAAGATCCTGCCTTCAGAGGCAAAATTTTATATCCCTGGATTTCTAAACAATATCTTAAACCCAAGACAGACCATTTTGCAAATTAAAAGAACTAATCAAGGCAAGGCTTATGGTCAACCTAGACTATCACGCAAAACCCCATCTGGCTTTATAACCTTGGGTTGGCCTATTATTGGTAACACTGGGCAACTGTTGTAAAGCAAATCAGCTACAGCTGGTTGCATTATTTTACTGCAGGCACCTTGAGTCAGACTTCTGGCCGTACACATGCCCAGGGCTTAAGTTACTGCTTCAAAGAGATGCAAAGGAGTATTGATGCACACTGGGAAGGTGTTATGGGACAAAAGTGTGTTCATTGTTGATGTGGTATGAAGAAGTGCCAAACAGGATGACAGTCCTAATGAGTCAGTATGGTGGGTTGACCCTGGCTGGACACCAGGTGCCCACCAAAGCCACTCTATCACTTCCCTCCTCACCTGGACAGGGGAGAGAAAATACAAGGAAAAGCTCATGGGTTCAGATAAGGACAGGGAGATCACTCAGCAATTACCATCATGGGCAAAACAAGACTCAGCTTGGGGAAATCAGTTTAATTTATTACTAATCAAATCAGACTAGGATAATGAGACATAAAAACTACATCTTAAAACACTTTTCCCCCACCCCTCCCTTCTTCCCAGGCTCAGCTTCACTCCCAATTTTCACTATCTCCTCCCCCCAAGCAGTGCAGGGGGATGGGGAATGGGGACTGTGGTCAGTTCATCACACGGGGAATGGGGATTGTGGTCAGTTCATCACACGTTGTCTCTGCCACTCCTTCCTCCTCAGGAGGAGGAGTCCTCACACTCTTCCCGTGCTCCAGCATGGGATCCCTCCCACAGGAGACAGTCCTCCACAAACTTCTCCAACGTGAGTCTTTCCCATGGGCTACGGTTCTTCATTAACTGCTCCAGAGTGGTCCCTTCCATAGGGTGCAGTCCTTCAGGAGCAGAGTGCTCCAGCGTGGCTCCCCCATGGGGTCACAAGTCCTGCCAGCTAACCTGCTCCAGCATGGGCTCCACTCTCTCCACAGGTCCTGCCAGGACCCTGCTCCAGCACAGGCTTCCCATGGGGTCACGGCCTCCTTCAGGCATCCACCTGCTCCGACATGGAATTCTCCACAGGCTGCAGGCAGATATCTGCTCCACCATTAACCTCCATGGTCTGCAGGGGGACAGCCTGCCTCACCACGGTCTTCACTACAGGCTGCAAGGGAATCTCTGGCACCTGGAGCACCTTCTGCCCCTCCTTCTTCACTGACCTGGGTATCTGCAGAATCTTTCCTCTCACATATTCACTTCTCTCTACAGCTGCAGTTGTGCAGCTTTTTTATTTTCCCCTTCTTAAATATGTTATCCCAGAGGTGCTACCACTGTCATTGATGAGCTCGGCCTTGGCCAGCAGCAGGTCCATCTTGGAGCTGTCTGGCATTTGTTCTATTGGACATACGGGAAACTTCTAGCAGCTTGTCACAGAAGCTACCCCTGTAGCCCCGCTGCTCCCAAAACCTTGCCATGCAAACCCAATCCAGTCAGGCATTGTGCATGTGTTCTGCAAGAGCTGAGCCGAGCTTACAGGTAAGACGGGTGGGTGAATAACAGGAGGACAGATAGACTCCCTATCATTGCAGGTGGAAAAGAAAACCACTGGGCAAGACCAAAGACAAAGTGTGTGGTGGATGGAGGAAACCAGTGCAGATTCCTCCAACACCGCAATGCCTGTCCCAGCCTCACACTTATACCTATCTGCTGTTGCAGACTGTTGGACAACCTGCTCTCCTGCCTAGCAAGCAAAGGCCTCCCATGAGCACAGGTTTATCATTCCTCCCCTCTCTGATGCTAACACTTCCTTGTGACATCCCTCAGGTCAGCGACACTGCTCTTGCACAGCAGACTGCAAACCATGAACGGGCACTGCTCCTCCACTGCACCTCAGTGTGCTGAGTGCTTTCCACCGTGCTCCTGAGGCTGATCTTCTGCTGTGTTACTCTGAATCACAAACACACTTGATCTCCTCCCTCCCACAGTGCATGCTACATGCAAACTTCTTAAAGATGTTTGTTAACGCAAGTGGCATTTTTAGAACTGCAATGTATGGGTGGTGTGTGCTCCTCCAGTACACGAGCTGCTTATCAATCATTTAATTGGGATGTCTTGGTCTTCACCCAGATGGTCCCTTTCAGCAGAGAGCATTGTGTTTTAAAACTTTGGGTAATTATAGCCCTGAAAACGGAGAGTGCAAGATTCGTTGGCTGCAGCCAGCTCATCTTTCTTCTGCAACAGCCTCATTGTCTAGTCATTGCCTTATTCACAATGGGAATAGAGCCATGCAAATGGAGACGCCCATTTAAAGATGCTCCTCAGCTGGGTAAACAGTAGCAGGAGCCTAGCTGATAGTAAGTCCAGGAAGGATTAAAATCTATCAGTAAGTTTGACTCCGCTGGTTTTTGTTCCCTCCTTCCTTGGGCACACAAAGTAGAAGGGAATGAACCTAGCATCTATGCTGCTCTGTTAGCTGATTTAAAACATATCTAAATCCTGTATGCACGGGCCAACAATACCCTGTCAGCACTTTTTTT
>VZTL01025439.1:7225-25831 GCA_013400535.1 Scopus umbretta | reverse complement strand
CAGCTGAAACCAGGACAATTCCACTTCCTATATGAAGTTTCATAATGCAGACAAATGCTCAGAGAGTCCAAGGCTGCATTCTTCTCTTTGGTAATTCATCAGTTACGTTTGAAAGCTTTGTGGGAGATCCAGAAAAAGATTTCTTAATTTGTGGTTGGAGGTGCAGCACTGAGACAAATGCAAGTTTTTAAAAATTTTTACTAGCTAGCTGCCTCAGAGGTGAATACACCAGCTAATTAGGTTACTTGTTTCAGTTCAGTACTATAACAAAGAAACATAGTAAACGTTATCCTAAGAAAGACAATTTGTCTACACATATGCTTGAAAACAAATTCTTATGTCATTAAGAAAGTTTTCTTCCAAATAGTAGCAACCTTGGACTACATTTATGGCAAATGGGCTTTTATTTGTAATCTTTTGGAAAATATTAAACAGAATGCAGCTCCTTTTTTACCCTTTTGTATTTAGATACAAATGTTACATCAATAGCAGCAGAAGGATTCTGATTAATTTTTCAAAGACTCTGTGAAAATAATTAGAATTGTGTTTCTTATATTGAATTTTAATCCTTCATGTAAGAAATTAAATGAAACATTATATATACCTTTTCAAAGTTTTTGTTTTATTTTGTCCTGTATCTTGAGCACTGAACCAGTGTTCGGAATATATAGTCAAAACATATTTTGTTAAGCAGGAGAGAAGAAACACCAACCACATATACTTATATGATTCTGAATATTTGATGAAAACATTCATATGTTTTCATCTGTTGAATGTTTGTATAAACACAAAGAAATATGAACAAAACATATTTGGAATCATGACTGTAGAAAATAATACAAGTTAGACTAGTCTCCATAATACAATCCTCATTTGCCCATGGTCTTACACGTTCTCTACTATGAAGACAGTAATAGGAGAATTGCATAGGATGATGTATTTTTTCCATCCTTCACACCAAGGAAAACTACATTATTCAGTCATGTTCTAAAATGGCAAAGTCATTCAGACGAAGAAGTCTACTATGTTTGAGGAAGTCTACTATGTTTGAGGTGGCTGTAACTTTCTTTGCAATCTGTTCAAAATATCCATTAATCAAGCAGCTAGATTTATCTGTAAAGCTTCCTATACCCTGTTGCTGGTCAGGCTGAGCAGAGTCTTGTTCCATAATCAGCAATTCTGCATTGCTGATCCATTAATGTTTCACACCAGGCTCAACTCTTTATATGAGTTTCCTTGGTATAGCTGTCCTTGCTTTGTGGAACAGAAATTTTAGTTTCTAAAACAGGGTTTCTGCTGAGCATAAAGCATATTTCCAAAACAGAAACTAACAACTCTAATGTACATTAGACTTAGATTGTTCAGGGCTGGCTTTTCTCTTCTGCAAAGGAGATGAGACTCCAACCTTCCTCCTAAAGGAATTGGGCTGTCTTACAGTCTAAGTGTTTCTACTTTTTGTTTGTTTGTTTGTTTCACCTCTCCAGTGCTCCATAAAGAATAAATGGATGCACACAAGAGGGAACCTTAATTAGAGGACAACAAATTTCCTGGATGCTCATCAACAAAGGTAAGGAAAACTACTTGGAATATAAGATAAGAGCTGAATAATTCTGAATGACATTTGATGATTGAATGTTTTTATGGTACCATCAAAACACTCTAATTTAGAATGCAAGAGTCCTATTGATGCTGTCTGAAATAAAAATCTGCCATTGACAAACTCTTGTTTATAACAGGTATATTAGTCAGAGTCAGGACTGGCATGAGTTTGGCTAGAGAACAGGGAAAAAATGTGTCAAGGTTTTGGATAACTTTGTGAATTAAATTATTTCACTGGAGCAAAAATGAAGCTATGCCATGTGGGACTGACTCGGCATTTTTGTATAAGTAGTTGTGTTCTATAAAAAAAGAATTTATTTGCAATGCAGTAATATATTCCTCTACTCATCACATTGGAAAACAGAATTCAAGTTAAAAAGAATGAGCTGCTGTTGTAAAAAAAATGCAGAGTAAAAAATGTTTGTTACAGAAGAAGAAAAGATTTTTCTCATATTATTAAATATTTATTTTCATCCTACAGTACACTCATATTGTTTATACAAACCAATCTGCAGTATCTGTAATTTAATGACTGATCTTAAGCTTCCTGACTTCTATTTTTCTGTTTTAATTTCCAGATAGTTTGGTCTGTTCTCTCTATGTCTGATGAACATGCACTGCAGTATATACTACAAAATCTTCATCTACAGAGACTGAGATTGGAGTGTTGCTCAGGGACTGAGACACAATTTTTTTCTACATTTGATACAATTTGTAACACCTAATCTTCACGTTCTGTTACAAATATTTAGTCTACAAAAGAACAAAGTTAGTGTGAGAAAAGCTGCCTGCAGTAACTTCAATTCTTCAATTCAAATCTTCAATTACATGTCAGTAAAACAAGATGTAAATAGAGCAGTTCATCCTTCAGTCCTTTATATCCTAATTTATGAGTCTGATGCACAAAACAACAGAACAGGAGATATGCATTATTATTTAGCACAAAACCGTACTGACTTTGTAAATCTTCCTGTTTGCATCTTTAGAGGTAGAAGACCTGCTGTTCATCAAGATGGAAAGGAAAAATAAAATAATGGAGCTACATCATGTCAATGATATGCTCTACAGTAATTTTCTGAACATAAATCAGTAGTAAAGCAAAAATGCTTGGTATGCATGTACTGGATATGTATGTCACTGTATCAATATATTTGTTGCTTTACTTCCGTCAACATTTTCAGCCTTTAAATCTCAAAACATATTTTAGAAAAATCACAGTACTTCCCATTGTGTTATGCTGTGTGTTAAACTCCACACTCACAGAATGCATTAAATTTGAGTTTGCCTATTAAGACTTTTCAATAGATTAAGAATGGAGTTGGCCATTGCATAAGTATAAGCATCAGATAAATACTGAGATGTTTAGCTCAGCCTGTAGTGGGGACAGAGCAAATTCACTGTGAAAGCCTCTGTTCTTCAAACCTATGCATTGCAGGAGAAAAGTAGGGATTTGTGGATCGCCTTCTTAGGTATATGTAAATGTGAACATTAATGTGTAAACACATTCAAAAATATAATTTCAGTGTGTAATTTCTGTCCCTAAAGGCCTATGCATGAGGCCTATGAGCCCTGGACTTCTGTGCCTGTTTTGGTTGTTCTGGGCCTGAAGGGAGTAGCCCAGATTATCACACATCATTTGTCTCAGTGCAAAAATAAAGGAATCTCTTAAATTCCAAACTGGAATTTAAAAAATTTTCATATGGAACATTGGCCATATAATGCATAAACAGTGCCAAATAACTCCATCATACTCAAAGTTAATTGTTGGATACTATATACACATGTGGACATGTCAGTCTGTGTCAGGTGTCTCATTCCTATGGGAATGTATGCTTTTGAAGTCAAAAGAAAAGGAGATTCATAGCACGACCATGTTTTATATTTTTCTTTCTCAATAACACATTAAGAAAGCTTGTGGTCTACAAGCCCAATATTATCTGCGGTACCAAAAGCAAGATCTCTGAAAGCATTTATATTTAAGATAGAGATAACACCTAGTGTCAGCTCAGTTTCACTGTTGGTTTGTTTTCTCATTTTTAAAAAACAATTCCGTGAGAACATTCAGTATTTGACAGCATATACTTTCCCTACCTCAGTTTAATTGTATTACAATGAGTGCAAGATCTCAACTGTGGAATAGGGAGCTGTGAATATTGAGTTTCATTATGCTAGAAATCTTAATTTAAGCTCAGTTTCATTGTTGGTTTACCTTATCAAAATGCTCCCCAGCAAGCTGAGCTGACGAGATAATGCAGAATGGAATATTTGTTATCACCTGCTATGTACATAAACACAGAACGAAAGTAAATAACTGTCATCCCAAAATTAACACACTCTCCCCTAAAGAACTGCTGTTCATAATCACCTAATTAATACAATCAAGGTATGACTGGGTATATTCAATAAATCAAGGTATGACTGGGTATATTCAATAGAGGAGACTGCTTGGTTATTTTGTCCTCTTATGGAGAAAGGTGTGGAGAGGAAGTAATTGCAGGAATCTCAAAATTCCTAAAATTCCTGTTTTGAAATGACTAGAGTTTTAGTTCTCATATCACTTAAATCTTTTTATATATATAGAACCTAAACCTATTAATATCATTTCTACTCAATATGTGCTTTATTAGCAACTCAGTATGTTACATATTACATCATCTTAACATAGTGAGTAAGCCAACTGCGAAACTGATAATGGCATGGTCATTCATTTAAATCAGCACATAATTTTGCAGAACAATTTAGAGAACATCTTTGTTTGGCTTGGGTTTTTTTTATTTTCCTTTACCTGCCCAAGAAGCCATTCAAGTGATTGCTTACTTATCTGGGTCACAGCGTTGTTCCCTCAAAGTCAGTACTATTTTTGCATTGACTTATGTGTGAGTATGGCTGATTCCTACAGTACTGATAAAGCAAGGATCACTTATTATATAATTATATATTTATACAGTAAGAATGAAAATAAATATTTAGATTTCCAGTTTTATAATTTGAAAAAATAACATTAAAATTGTTTAATAAGTTTTCCTCTGAACCAGCTGCAGTTGCATTGCCAAGCATTTATAGCTGCAGAGCATTAAATTTGCATACATAGACTGGACTTTGACTAAACTAGGAAAGTTAGGCTGAAACCTCAGTAACATTTTCATTATGTCAAAAAAGATCTGCTGTATTTCTTATTTCTATCTCTATTCCCATGAATGATGTTTAAATTGCAGGCAGCTTTTCTCACACTAACTTTGTTCTTTTGTAGACTAAATATTTGTAACAGAATGTGAAGATTAGGTGTTACAAAGTATAGGGAAACATCTTAATTTGAACATGATAAATTTCATAACACCAAGCTAAAATTCCTGTTAGGATAAATACATGGCATCTCATTTTAACAAACAAAGGAAACAAAGCCAAGTGTGGGTGCTGGTTTTGGAAATAAGGGCACTAAGGACAATATATTAAACTGAAGTTTGGTCATCTTAGGTACGCGCTAGAGAACTCAACTTTTTGTTTAAGTTCTCTTGCAGTTGAAGAACATTTAGAGTACCAGGCTTGCAACTAACAAATTGGTTTAAACATTGCTACATATGTTAGACACTCTTACTTTACAGTTATCTTTTTATTTATTTCTGCTGAACTTGTTTTTTCTGTGACCACATCTATTTTACAACTGTTAAATCATTTTGGTGGGATTCATATGTATGTATGTTGTGTTTTGACATATTCTTTTATAAGCTCCACAATAGATAGATAGATAGATAGATAAACGTTGACATTGTATGACAAATCTTCGTAATTCTCTTATCTGTTTTTATCAGTATATGAAACTAGTCACTGCTGGCAAGATCAGACACTCCACATAGAACTGCAGACCTCTGATCACCTTATTGTGTTTCCACATCTTGCCAGATGTCAGCTGAGCCACAAAACTGTTCACATATATACACTTACACAGAAGACTAGCATTTGTCATGTGCTGAGAGAGTAATGTAATGCTACTGTTCTACAGTAGATTCAAAGAGACCCATAAGTATTTGCACATGTGTTTAAGTCCTTAATCAAAGCAACATAGAAAAAAAAAATCCTCAGTGATAGGAAGTCTAATGTCTTCAACGTGTTTTCAACAGAAAACATTTAAATATCTTTAAATGCTCATTTATGAGTATATAAGTATTAATGACACTTTCATAGATATTCAGTGGAGACATAAATGGTTGTAACTGAGAACTAAATAGCTCTACTACTACTATTACTATAAAAAATCACTATATTGCTATTCTTTAGACTTGAATCAATTTTCATTGCTTTAGTCAATAATCCATATCCTATGCCCATTCTTTCTCTGGTGCATGTTTACGTGAAAAGGGTGATCTAGGGTGACCTAGGAAGACTGAAAAAAGAAAAAGGAACCTTATCGACTCTAAAACATTGGGTAGTATGTAAGTAGGTATTCTCAAAGGCTGGTTTGAGTTTAGGGAGTCTGTCTCCATTAGTAGTGGAGACAGACAAAGGAGAGAGGCCTTAGCTGGCTGAATTTGGTCTTTGTAATTCTTTAAATAGCTGTTCAGACAATGCTGAACAAACTCTGTCAAACTCTGTAAATATAAGCCTTTTCCTGCCTAAAGCCTCTAGCTATCTACATATTTAGGTACCTAACCATATAGTAATTTAATTTAAACTTTAGGAAGCAAAAGTAACATTAGACACCTGCATGACTTTGTGGATTTAGTGCCCTGGATCTGCCTCTGGTCTTCATGATTCAAATAACCCTAAGCTATACTACTGTCTCAGTGAAAAGATGCTGCTTGTGAAGCTCAGAAAATATGAAGTATGAAAGCAATCAGTTCTTTTCAGTGATGTCTCCACTTCCTGCCTCTCTCTTTGTTTAGCTTGTTTGAAAGATGCTAAGTAGGATCCTTAGGCTTACTTATTTGAAATCTATGATGACACAGTCCCTGGCCTTTCTTGGAACAGATTTAGAACAGTGACAAGAACTTGACAAAAAGATGCTTAAAATCTTGCTGCTTTTAATAAACTCAGTGTAAAATCTTGCCCAGATACTGCTTAAATAAGACAAAATTTCACTGTGGTGGGTTAACCTTGGCTGGCCTCTATGTGACCACCAAGCTGTTCTATCATTCCCACTCCTCAACTGGTCAGGGAAGACAAAATATGATGAAAGGCTTGTGGGTCAAGATAACAACAGGGAGAGATCACTCACCAATTACCGTCACAGGCAAAACAGACTCAACTTGGGGAAATTAATTTGACTTATTGCCAATCAAATCAGAGTAGGATAATGAGAAATAGAAACAAATCTTAAAACACCTTCCCCCTTCCTCCCCCTTTTCACTCCCAAGTTCTCTACCTCCTCCCCACAAGTGGCACAGGGCGATGGGGAATGGAGGTTGTGGTCTCTGCTGCTCCTTTCTGCTCACACTCTTCCACTGCTCCAGTGTGGGGTCCTTTCCACAGAGGACAGTCCTCCATGAACTTCTCCAACATCGGTCCTTTCCATGGGATGCAGTACTTCAGGAACAGACTGCTCCAGCGTGGGTTCCCTGTGGGGCCACACGTCCTGCCAGGAGCCTNGTGGGTTCCCTGTGGGGCCACACGTCCTGCCAGGAGCCTGCTCCAGCATGGGCTTCCCACGGGGTCACAGCCTACTTTGGGTGCATCCACCTGCTCTGGTATGGAGTCCTCTGTGGGCTGCAAGTGGATATCTGCTCCAGCATTAACCTCCATGGGCTGCAGGGTGAGAACCTGCCTCACCATGGTCTTCATCACAGGCTGCAGGGGAATCTCTGCTCTGGCACCTGAGGCAATTCCTCCCCTTTGTTCTTCACTGCTCTTGGTGTGTGCAGAGTTGTTTCACAGTTTTTTCCCCTTCTTAAATGCACTATCAGAGAGGCACTACCACTGTCACTGATTGGCTCGGCCTTGGTCAGCAGCAGGTCCGACTTGGAGCCGCCTGTCATTAGCTCTATGGGACATAGGGGAAGCTTCTGGCAGCTTCTCACAGAAGCCACCCCTATAGCTCTCCTGCTACCAAAACCTTGCCACACAAACCCAATGCATTTGCTCATGAACAGAGCTGGTTAAGATGTATGTGATGGTGATTTCTTTTCTTTTTCTGAACAGAAAATACATCTCCAAATAATAAATGTTTTGTACTGACGTAAAACCAAGAGCTTGTTAACAAAATATTTGTTTTCATGCAAACAAAATGTGTTTCAAATAAGACACTGGCTGGTCACAATAAATCCAGATTTTTATTTTTGTGTCAGTTTAATACCAATACCATGTCAGCTGGAAGACATGCATTTGGGCATTTATTGTACCTATTGTCCTAAAGAGTCTCTCTGGTCAGGATATATCTTCCATTATAAATTTCTCATACACATTTTTCAAGTCAGGTAGCCATGAAACATTATATGAAAAGCAATCTATTTGGGAATCCAAACTAGAAAATAGGAAATGGTGGTGAGAAAACAATTGCCCTGAGATTCACAGTGGCTCAGAGAGAAGCAGGTTAATGCTGTACAGGACCAACTATTTTCAAAATGATGTTACTGTCAATTCCTCTTGAAAAAAATAACCTTGAAAAGGTGATATTTTGGCTTTTCATCCAATGAAAATAGATATTGAAGCTTTCTGTGTGAAGCACAGTACAGAAATGTAGTGTGTTCTACTTGTTATCAAATTTCTGAATTTATAGATCTGCAAAGGGTGATCTGCACAGCATTGTACTTGGTTTGAGAATTAATGTACAGTAAGCGTAGTTCATTTTTACGTTTATATAAATTGCATCTGGTTTCCAGTGATTAAGATGATTGGATAGTTAATTTACTAAAATTGGTTGCTCTGATGAGATATTATGAACAGCATCCTTTCTTTACCCCAAAAAATTAGTAAAGCAATTAATTTTAACAAGGTAGAAGAATCAAAAAACAGAAGAAGGGCTTTACAGTGAGTAGTAAACAGCAGCTGCTGCTACATTGCATATACTCTTGCTTTGCATTAGCTTTCTCTTTACACTAAAGGAAATAAAACCTTCACAACTTTGTGAATACTAATATGCAATTTTTTTTTTAAATTTCAATTAAAATATAAAACTTAAAAATAATATAATAGGACAAATTTGTTGTTAAATTATTTTTTCCTTCACAGTTTGTGAGGAGTTCGGTACTTTAGGGTCAAATTCTCCTAATGAGTGATAGTGGGGACAGGAGAAGGAAAGGACAACTAGAATGGAGGGAAATTACTGTTCATGGGAGGTAAAAGAGGGAGTGCACTAATATATTCTTGAACTTTTACATTAATCTGATTTAGGTTTTGCCTGCACACCTGGACACATTTAATGAAGGCTGTCCTTTTTATGCTTTTCTTGATTCACTTGGTGTGTTTAACTCCCATTCTTTCTCTCTACACTGAACTTGTATTCTGACTGCAGACTGCCATTGAAATATCTAATGTACAAGGTACTAAACTGATTCAAGTCCTTAGGTAGGTTTCTTCATCTAAAAGAAACATTCTTCATCCACATAAGCCTTGTGAACCTATAAAGAGTTTTAACTGGAATATAGATAAAACACCAATTATAGATATGCTTAAATGTGCATTTATGTAAAAAATGGCCTTTTAAAATTACCATTACTTCCTAAAGCATGCTTAGATGATTGCTATTATCTGTTTCCTAATTTTGTCAATGAGGTGACACACACAGGCTCACTGTAGGGAATCTACAATATCTTTCAAGTATTCTGTGAGTCAGAGACTTATTTTCTGCTTCGTGGTGTGTGGTAAGAACTACAATAACAATAATTTGGAGGTAATTACTGTCTTTAAATTACTTCAGTTGAGCTTTCTCTGCAAATTTACACGCTAATTTCTCAAAAGGCAGTGCACAGAATCTGTTTCAGAGGGGAAAAACAACTTCTGAGAAATTACAAGACTGTTTGTTTGTTTCTCTCAAATGAAATCAATAGGCTACACTTGTGAACAAGTTAAGTGTTTTATGTGTGTAGAACACACATCCAGTTATTTTGTGTGTACAAACAAAGGAGAATTCTGACTAAGTCCTGTGACGTTCCATTTGCTTGGGTATTGACCCTGTTTTATCTGTTCACAGTTGTGACAAATGCATCTGCAAAGCTCTATAAGTGAGTGCTAACAAACCTGTTTACAAATCTGCATTTTCAAATAAGTAGTGACGTATAAACAACTAGGAGGAAATATCTCTCTGGTAGAGCAAGAGTATATGGAACATACAGAAATTAGAGATGTGTCTAAGTAGTGATAGGAAGATGATATTTCCATAAACAGCAGGTATTAGTTATGAGTCTGTTCCTTTTACAGCTAAGCAAGAAGATTTTGAGAAATAGTGAATAAGCCATTTGTACTTCTCAACTCATAAAATGTGGCTAAAAGACAGCTCAGGAATGTGCTGGAGATAAAGGATGGAATTTAATCAGATCATCAGTACTGAATTTAAGAAGAAAATCTGAAAACTAGGTACACTCTGCACTGTTTCATACACTTGTGGTCCTCCAAAGTCGTTGTGTGAAATGGATCTGTGTAGATTAAATTTTAGCATCTTTAGATTACTTTGACAAATGTGCATGTTTCTTTCTGAATGTATCATTTTATCCATTTATTACATTGATATGAGACTCATTTTTGAGCACTTCAAAGACTGAACAACTGCTAAGTTTTGTGTGCATCTATATCTAAGTTTCAGTTCTGATTAGATGAGACCTTCAAAGGTTAAGCTCCCAGATAATCACTTGTTATCTGAGACTGACCAATAAGCCCCTACTATGGAAGAAGTCTCAGTGGAGATGGCCAAGGGTGATGTGCCCATGAAGCTCAGAGAATAACATAGGGTATGAATGGTCATAGCTGTTGCAAAGAAAGCTGTTTTTATCTCAGTACAATGGGGACCAAAGAGTCTGGCCTTTGTTTTAGATAAACAGGTACATCAGTTGGGTGGATCAATTGACTATATCACAGTTAAGTGGATCAACTAGTGGTGTACATGTTTTTCCCTGAGTTAAATAAAAGAGTGTGAATGTCTCCCTGAGTTAGCCAGACCAACATGGGGAAAGTGTATGCATGGCTCAGTCCAACACAGAGTATATAAACTAAACAACAAGAGAATTTCAAAGAGAACAACAGGCTTGATCTAGTTCCAACCAACATATTCTTCCCTGGCAACTGGGGATCACGACAGTGAGCGTATTATAGAGACTGGTAATGGGAATCACATTGGTGCTGTGACTGAACTGTATATTGCAATTGCTGTATTTTGCTGAGTGTAACCTACATTTGTATTGTGTTGCCAGTATATTTTTTATCACTCTGCCAAATCAAAAATCCCAAGTAAGATCCAATATCTTCAAATAAGTGAATTTGATATTAAACATTACATCCTTCACTCATGGAATTCTAGATGAACCTGGTCAGACAGTATTAGACTGTTTCATCATTTCCACTCTGAGAATACCAGTGTAATTCTTTTTGGAGGAAACATGGCTGGAAGAAGTTCTTCAACAGTTCTTCAATACAATTAATTTGCTAATTGGTGTTTAGTTCATAGGAGCAGAGCAGAGCTAGTCTACAGTGAAACAAATTACTCCTCCATTTTTCTGAAGCCTTGTCTTCTCATCATTCTCTCTGAAAAGATTGAAATAGTTTCCAGGCCAACTTATGCTTTCAGTAAATATAAAATTAGTGTGGCCAGAAGAGCCTATTATTATCATCAATTCAGATATACCTAACAGTCCAAAGAAATGTTCAAATTAGGATTATAAATAGAAATTTTATGTTAAGAAAGAAGTGCAATGAAGAAAGTTATGTTTATTTTCAGCACATTTTTCTTCTTTTAGAAAATATATTTTCAAGCGTATTCACCTACATGTATGGTTGTTCTTAAGCACTTTTTAATTATAATATATAACATTTTTAATATATATCAATATTTGCCTGCAATCCTCTCTTTAAGTACTAACGTGTTTTTTTAGCAGAATGAAGGTTAAATGCTGTTGCAGAATAACATTGCACGCAGATTAATTGTTTCAGACGATATCATTCTATACCACAATATTTAAAACCTTAAGATTAAATATTGACAGAATTAAATTAGGAACAAAAGGCCTGCTTCTGCAAGCTGTTTCACATTTACCAAATCTCAGAAGGCAGTGAAAAAATGTGCATAAGAGTCAGCTATATTAGTTACTAGTAGTTTGAAAGATTAAACAGTAAAGAAAAGATTAAACAGTAAAGATTTCACTATATTTTGCATTTCAGAAGTAGAAGTTCCTTCATAGCCAAAAAAAGGACGAGTTTTACTCCATATAGTAGTTAATGAAAGGAAAATCCATTCTAGTTATACTACTGAAGTAATCAAAGTGAGTCAGGTGGCTGACTCTAGATGTTTTTTTTCACCAAGATTTAGGTACCTATATTTCTTATGAGACTTTGAAATTTCATCCCTCCAAGATTTATGGATTTTCTCAGGCTTGTTTTGTGGTTATAAGCCAAAATGTATTTATTTTTATTTTTTATATTGCCATAAATCAGCATCTACCACTTTTACTTCTTTAACATCTTACTGTCTCTTCAAGCAAAAGAAAAAATACATAAAGTTTAACTACTTAAAAAGATTTGTCTATTTGCTAGGCAAGTTAATAGTGATGCGGTGCTTGCATAAGGTGGGATGTTCTCTGCAGCCGCCTATTTTTTTCCTTGGTTCTTACCTACTCTCTCAGAAAATGATAATGGGATTAATTTCATCTGACTTTACTCTCTCTTATGGCTAGCTTTAGCATAGTTAAATTATCTGGACTGTCTCTGTGATGAATAAAGAAGGATAAATGCTGTCACAGAGTACATCATCTTACATCAAGATAAAGGACCTCTGAAGCTGTCCATCATTCGTCTTTCTAGCTAATCTGGATTACATATTTCTGAATACATGCCTTTACTTTTAGGTGGTTAGATGAAGTCTCCCTCTTGTGTATCTATCTTGGACTTCAGGAAGCATAGACATAAGAAAGACAGTATTTACATATAAATTTACATCACCTGGAAGAAGCTAGTAGAGTTCTCAGTTGAAATTCCTGCTGATACTTGCATCCAGACATTGGTACGAGCGGTGTTGCACATTCCGTGATGGGACAGCAATTATAACAAACAAATAAATTCAATATTACACAATTCAGCAGGAAGGGTCCATGGTGAGGCAAAAGATCAGCTGGTATTTATTTTTATATAATAGTGCTTTGCAATAAGGACAGTCAAATACTTCCAAAACAACAACAAAAAACCACCAGTGAAAATTATGTTGATTTAATAGTATCAGTAACTGTAAGGAAACGGAGTTAGTGAGGTAGCTTGGCACAGGGTTGGTCCTGGTTAAACATTGTTTATCTGCAGACGGCTCCCCTACAACTACCCTTTACCAGCAGTACCATGGGTTACCATGGCAACAGTGATGGCCAATCACCAGGCATCATGTGAATCTGAGCCAATCAGAAGTGGACATTTGCTACCAGTCCACCCATGTGACTGAGGGCATCAGGGGTCGCTCGGTGGAGGCGCTCCACCAGAGGTTATTGAGCGCCCGAGGGCTCACGGTGGAGCAGCCCATGGGCTGGCTTCAGATAACACCTGGTAATACCAGACAGGTTTGGCCTAAACATTGAGCGACAAATCCCGCACGACACAACGTGTGGAAGTTCAATAAATGTGCAGACAAGCTCAGGTGAAGTGCACTGTCTGCAACCTCCAGACATGTGGTTCTTGAAGTGGAATCACATAGGCGATGTGGTCTCTGAATGATAGATAGGGAGAATGTGTGTGAAGAAAAACAACAGTGAATCCTCCCTCTCTCTTTTTTGAAAGACCATACAGCGTAGTGGCAGGACAGTTAGCTGGGACATTTGGCACTTGGATGGGTTCCTATCCTGACTGTTTAGTGCAAATTATATAAACAATATTATTACTGGGACAGAAATGCAAATCCATCCCTCACAATTTAGCGCTCTAATTTCTTTGATACTGAATTGTTGCTTGTTATCATCGTCTTTCCTCTTCCAGTTGCGTGAAAACTGTATTCGTTACTACACAGTGCTGGAAAGAAGGTAGTTGTCTTCCAGCCTGTACTGTGTCATAACGAATAGCAGACTTTCCTGGGCAATAAATATTTGGCCCCTTTTAGTCTAGGTGAATTACAGTCTTTAGTGAGGGGATTTCAACGTGTGTAGGGCTATGGTAGTCCCTCCAGACAGCAAAAATGCAGTAATTTGTTTCTGGTACAGCTTTTGGTACAGCTTTTGGCCAGGATGCAGTTTTACCATGACTGCCTCAAAACCTGTCTCACAGTTTCCACTCCTGTTGGCAGTAAGATCCTAGCAATGGCCTGACATCTCCATTGCTCCGTGTTTTACTGTGAAGAAGTCAGACTGTAATCATCCTGAAACAAGGAAGAAGCAATAAAACACACTGCTAAAGTTACCTCTGCATAGTTCCTGAAATATTAATAATGTAAAAGCCTTACTCAACCACTTCCCCTGTATTCCATTAATCTCTATGTGTTAAAGAAAACCATTCTGCTCAGTTTCATTTAGTACAGCAAATAACATTCCTGAGCCTCCCCTGCCCCAGTATTGCCTACAACTGCCAAAATATATCCTTCTTTTCAGTAATCTTTTTGTCCAGATTTGAGCGTCGCTTTGTCAAAGGAAAGAAAATGTTTGCTTTATTCAGTTTCACTCAGTGAAGAAAGGGAGAGTGATAAAAGAGAAAGAAATGAGTAAGAGGGAGATTGTTAACTTTGCTGTCAACCTGTTATCTAGAAAATACACAAATGGATAGTAAAAATAAGCTTCAAGCTTTGTATGGCTCTTGATGAAAGTTTTTGTCATGGTTTAACCCAGCAAGCCGCCAAATGCCACACAGCTGTTCGCTCCCTCCCCACCAGTGGGATGGGGGAGATGATCAGAAAAAAGGTAAAACTCATGGGTTGAGGCAAAGACAATCCAACAGGACAGAAAAGGAAGGAAAAACAATAACAATTATAAAAGAATACACAAAACAAGTGATGTACAGCCAAACCACTCACCACCCTCTGACTGATGCCCAGCCAGTTCCCAAGCAGCAGTTGCACGCCCCGCCCCCAGCCAACTCCTCCCAGTTTTTTTGTTCAGCATGACATCATATGGTATAGAATATCCCTTTGGCCAGTTTGGGTTAGCTGTCCTGGCTGTGTCCCCTCCCAGCTTCTTGTGCACCTCCAGCCTCCTTACTGGCAGGGAAGTACGAGAAGCTGAAAAGTCCTTGACTTAGTGGAAGCACTGCTCAGCAACAAGTAAAAAATCAGCGTATCAACATTATTCTCATCCTAAATCAAAAACACAGTCCTATACCAGCTACCAGGAAGAAAAATAACTCTATCGCAGCCAGAACCAGGACAGTTTTAAAGACAGTGTAAGTAATTCCATAGCAGAACAAAAAATGACACACAATAAAAGCTTAGGAACACCCTGATTTGCCATAGCCATACCCCACTGACAGAGTTTACAATTGTCTCCCTAAACATTTGGCATTAGCTTGGAGCATACTGATATGTTTTATCAGAAATGTTACCTCAACAGCAATCCTTATCCTACTTTACCTATTTAAATGTGTCACTGACCTTGTTCCTGGACAAACATGTCATCCTTAAGATGAATGGAAATATTAAGGTGAAAAGGGCTATTTCAAGTACATATAAATCAAGGTCATCAATTGTTCTTGTCACATGACCCAATGTCCAAGTACGATTTAGTGTTGTTATAGCTCAACTGAAAGCATTGTAAAGTTCAGAAGGATTTTCTTTTACATTTTTGTTGTCAATCAACTATAGAATTCTAAATATTGATGTTTTATGAGGAAAAAAAGCACAAATCTTCAGTAGTCTTGGTAAAAAAAATTTGCTAAAATAGTACTAAAATTTAAAAGGAATATGTTAATGAGAAATCTGATCTGTGCAACTATCAGAGTTGTAATATATGATATTATAAATGTTAGGAAACTTATTTAGTGATGCACCAGTCATTTACTATGTATTTACATTCCTTCATCACACCACCTAATCAATTGAAAAAAGAACATCACAACTACTGTTCCCACAAAATGTTACAGTAATTTTCAGTAACAATAATAATTAAAAAATTCTATAAACTTAGCATAGGTGTCTTTCTTCTTAGAATAATCTACATTTGTCATATTTAACATAGATCTACAGCTTGGGCTTCAAGCTCTACAGAGAGGAAGCTGTAGTGTCTAATACTTTTCTGAACGATATGTGCAAAGTTAGAGAGAATGGGCAAAGTAAGTTTATGTACAGGTACAAAATACCTGCTACATTAAAGTGAAAGTAATTTTTAATGCAGTAGCTGATGCCTGACCATGGGGAAAACATAATGTTTTGAAGAGTTTATCTTTTTGGGAATAAGGGTATAATGTGCTCCATAACTTAGAGTGTTTCCTGCTGCTATGTAGTGATTGGGTCCATACATTCTGCCTGTACATGAATTAACACAGCAGAAGCAGCAAATGAGAAATTAGAAGTCCAGACTTCTAATTGAAGTCAGCAGTTGAAGAGCTATGATCTCACTGGGACTGCAGATACGTGGTGGGACAAGTTGCCTGACTCATGTTGTGATGGATGGTTACAGGCTTCTTAGGAAGACAGCTTGGGAATATGAGGAGATAGAGCTGTCTTGACATAGCTCAATGACATGAATGAGTGGTCAGGGAAGATGTTCTGCTTGACATAACAATTACAAACAAGGAAAAACTCATTGGGGATGTGAAGCAAGTGTGATATGTTGAATCTTAAAATCTTTAAAGAAGCCAGCAAGACAAATAGCAGAATCACAAATACTGGACTTCAAGGGATGGAAATTTGGCCTTCTTCAAGAATCTCCTTAGCAGAATCCCTTGGGAGACTTGCCAGAAAGGCAAAGGATCCAAGCAGAACTGGTTGATCTTGAAAAAAAACTTCCTCAAAGCACAAGAACAGTTCTTTCCAATGTTCAGTTTAGCCAAAGTAACTGAAGACTGGCATGGAGAAACAGATAAGTACACAGAAAAAGGAAGTATACAGGAAAAGGAAGTGAGAATGAGCTACCCAGGAGAAATACAGAGACAACACCTGGGCATGCAGGGATGGAATTAAGAAGTCAAATCTCACTTGCACTTTAAGGTAACAATGAATACACAAGTAGACACGAGTCAACAGGACGGGCTTCTGTAAAGTTATTGGCCAAAAAAAAAGCAACCAAAACCCCAAAATTTCCTAAGAAAAATTTGGGCCCACTACTCAGTGGAGCAGGCTACCTAGTGCCAAGGGACATAGAAAAGACAAAGATACTTAGTGGTGTTTGCTTGTTTTTGTTGGTTCCGCCCTCCCTCAGTTTTCACTGGTCAGTTCTTGTCTCTGACCTCCCAGTTTCCAAAGCTATTTTCTTCCAAATAAAAGGAATAAAACATTACCCACAATCAAGAAAAGTACAGCTAGGGAATGTTTAAAGCAGCAGGACAAATAAAGGTCCATGGAGACAGCTGGGATGTACCCAAGGGTGCTGAGAGAAATGGCCAATGCCATTACAAGACTGTTTTCTGTGGTTTTTGAGAAGTCAGAGGAAATTAAATGTTCCTTAGCACTGGAAAGGGCTAATATCACATTCATCTTCAAGACTGGAAAGAAAGAGGATCTGGAAAACTACATGGTGACCAGTTTAACCTGACATCCTGAGATTATGGACCAAATCCTAGAAGTAATTTCTTGAAAAAATGAGAATATGATTGTCCAGAGTGGATTTCCCAGGGGCAAATCATGCTTGATCAGCCAGATTGCCTTCTGCAATGAAATAAGTAGCTTGGTTAGACAAAAGGAGAATGAACAGTAGATGTTATTTGCTTTGACTTTAGCAAGGTCTTTTATATACCCTTCCATCATCCCCTCAGAGTCAAAATGGTTATGGGCTGTAGAAGTGGACAATAAGTTTGGTGAAAATTGACTGATCTATCTACATTAAAAAAAAATTCATCAAGTACAGAAAATCCAGCTGGTGCCTGGTTATTGGTGGCATGTCTCAGAGATCAATACTTGGCCAATACCATACAATTTCTTTATTAACAACCTGGAGAATGGCATAGAATGCCCTGTCAGCAATTTTGCAGACAATAGAAAATAGGAGGAAATAGTCAATGTGCTGGACAAGGCTGCTATTTAGAGGGATCTTGAGAAGCTGGAGAAAAGGGCTGACTGGAATGTCATAAAGTTCAGCAAAGGCAAATGCAAATTCTTGCTTCTGGAATTAAATAACACCAGACAGCAGTTACAGTGTTTAAACTGACTAACCAGAAAGCTCTTTTGCAAACAAGAGTCAGTACTGTGCACTAAAGGTCATCCAGATACTTGGCTATAGCCAACAGATTGAGGGAAGTGATTTTTCTCTGCTGTTGGTCAATTGTGAGATCACATATGAAGCATTGTGTCCGGTCCTGTGCTCCTCAGTACCAGAAAAACAGGACTGTAGAACAAGCCATAAGAGGAAAAGCTGAGAAAACTGGATTTGTTCATGAGGCTAAAGATCTTACTGCTGTCAAGGGAGGGTCTAATGGTTATGGAACCAGGTGCTCCCTACTGGTGCACAGGGATAGGACAAGAAGCAACAGGTACAGCTTGGTGAGTGGAAATTCTGGCTCAATATAAGGAGAAAAAAAATGACCATGAGGGTGGTCAAACACTGGAACAGGTTGCCCAGAGATGCTATGGACTCTCCATTCTTGGAGACTGTTGTGGTTTAACCTGACAGGCAGCTAAACGCCACACAGCTGATTGCTCATTCTCCCGCTCTCCAGCAGGATGTGGGAGAGAATCAGAAAAAAAGTAAAATTCATGGGTTGAGATAAAGACAGTTTAAGAGGACAGAAAAGGTAAGGAAAAAAAAAATATACAAAGAA
>VZTL01025438.1:18294-60286 GCA_013400535.1 Scopus umbretta | reverse complement strand
GTAAAGAAGGGCAACCATGCATTCATCTCCACATTCGAGTTTCAGTTTGAGATACCCAGGAAGAGAAACAGGATACTGTTACCCCATATCCTCTGTTTTTCCAGAATTCAGGTGTTCCTTCATCCCTTTTGTCCTCCCTCAGAGAGATTCATAAACTTGCATGACTCTGTAAGCAGAAAAAATATTCTGTTTAGAGATATGTATAAACTTCAGCAATTAATTTGATGTCATAAACTACAGCCAATGTCTAAACTCATGAGATACCTAATGATTTCCCAGAAAATGCATTTATTTGTGCATATAAAACTTTCACATGAACTCTCTAGCTTTTGGGCTAGATTTGAAAAAAAGTAGTACCTTTTTCCTTCAGATTTAGAATGTTTTTTTTTCTAGAAGATGACTTTAAGAATTAAGAACACAGTAGGCTTGTTAAGAACAAACAAGGATTTAACCAGAAGTTAAATAACTTTGTATATTGGCTTTGCTACACTAGTTGCCATGAAAGCAATTTTAAAATTGTGTGTAGAAAATAGCTAGCCATTACCATAGAGTTTATTTGATACAATGAAATTCAACAGAAGTACTATTTGGGTGAGCAATGCAAAAAGGAATTCTCTAAATTAACCTAAACGTTCTTCTCTGTACTTTCACTTATGGATATAATCTTGCACTTTGGTACGAGACAAGACAAACCTTGTGAAGTGTGGCTTGTTAACACTTCATAATACCCTGCGTCTGGGAGTAATCACATTAGCTGCACAGTCACTTGGACATAGCATATGGTCCCTACTTTTTTTCCTTCTTAGTTCACAAAATATGGAGAAGTTTTTGAAGATGTCTAAAATATCTCCAATCTGATGCCATTTTGTTTTATCAGCTACTAAATATCAGGTTTTTATTTTAATGTGGGTTAATTTGCTGAAGTGTTTTGGAAACTGAAGGAAAACAGGATTCTGAGAGAAGAGCAGCTGGGTTCACGGAAGTGGTGAAGCAATTTTCAAGTAATCTTTCTTCCACCCTCCTGAATAGTTTTGTAGAATTTTACCACCTCAAAAGCAAGTGTCAGTGTAACTGAGCTTTAATACACCTTGATATTACATTTTCATCTAATTTAGAATGTATGTCCCAGATCCAGTGGAGCGTGTAAGCTTTACATGTATTTAACTGTAAGAGTGTAAGAAATCTGTGTGACTCCTGTGCTTAATGTTAAGGATGCACGTATTCTGCTACATCAGATCCTGAATTAGGATCCATCCATTCTGTTCCTAGTTTGGTCATTTATGTAGCTTATTGGTTATAAACGACCTACATCTGAAACCCTGCTAGAGGACTTTATGAAATTGTAAAGGAATATGGCAGTTTTCAGTGATTATTAAGACTAGATTAAAAACATGATGAAATGAGAGTTTAAGATACACCTTAGTTATACCTAGAGGGAAGATAATGAGAAAGAGTGAGCTTGTTGAGATAGTGAAAGCACTGACCAACTCTAACAGCTAGCCTTCCACTCTCTGTAAAGCTTTTTATAATTGCAGCTGCCATCTACACCCAAACCACGAGCTTCAGAACAGCTATAGGGTCTACTGCTCTAGGGTATATTATAGAGCTATAGGGTTCTCTTACTGAACAGAGAGCTGATATATATTTCACAAGTCTGTTCTGGAAAAGAACATCGTAGAGCCTGTTGGGCATTAGTTGCTTTGAAAGATTACAGTGAAAACAGTTAATAGTGACAGAAATGTTTTAAATAGCTGTCAGTTTGCTACTACATTCTGTTTTATATTCACATCCATTCACATCCAGTCATGAGCCATTTAAAATAATTAAGTATTGTTTTAAAGTATTGCTTAAAGATTATTATTTTTCATTTGGATATTACTAAAAATGAGATAACTAGCATTTTTTGTAAAGGATTGCATGGATAAGCACTTTTCAAGAACTTATGCTTTTATTTCTGGGAAAAACAGTTGATAAAAGCACTTCTTTGTCTTCTCATGTAGATCAGACCTGTGAATTTTTGGCATATCTAGCATTAGTCATCTGAATCACTATGTAGATTAAAGTTTTCTTACCATATTAATCTTTAGAAGAATTGAGACAATTTGATAACAAACACTATTTGGGACAAGAACAGATAACAGGAAATGAAATAACAGTGAGTTTAGCATTTGTGGGGAACAAGCTTTCTTCCCTTCACTTTCCACTTGAAAATGTCAGTGTAAAAACCGATTGTTTCTTAAACTTGTAACCTATTCAGCTGCTAATCTCCCAGGTCCTTTGAGTCATTTTTTCATTCAAAGATAATCATCTTTGCATAGGTGATGAATACTTGCTTTTTTAGTTCCTTTACTTCTCCATTTATGGCATTTTCTGGAAACACCTTCTTTCAGTAACACCTGAATTGCTGTCATTTCTTCTATTGGTGCTAATTTGCTGATAATCATCATCTGTGGAAATGTTATGTGTCTCCCCAGGCAGTATGGCAATGCTTATTTTCTGAGCTTGACTCATTTACATTCTTCCACAGGAAATATCATGTAATCAAGCAGGTGAGGTATTAAATAATGTCTTTGAGCTTTATTACATAGCCTGTAAGAAAGAGACATAGAGGACTAATTAAGAGTGCCTGACACGTTCCTTTTCATGTGTCTTCATGGAACTATGGTACTTGTGTTTACATAAAATCTCCAACTATTGTTGTTTAAAGGGGAGGAATATTTACAAAATAAATTTAGGAAGTCATTGTTTTGAGGGTCCTCAAGCAGCAAACCTCTCTTTGAGGAAAAGAAGTCAGCTTCTCTTATACAATACAAAAAGCTAGGTTTTCTTCCCACCATTGTAATTTCTTCACATTTTTGTAATAACAGTTTATAGTGATAAAATATCCAAGTAATTATATAACAGAAACATTTTAGCTATTTAAGCTACACAGGAAATTCAGGATTTGAAAGGTGAATTTCCTAGTAGCACAATATACTTACATACTTACATTCTACATGCATGCAGATCAGTTCTGCGCAGAATCATGGGAGGTTCAAAAGCTTGGGAGCATGTAGAGTCCCCCTGTGTTTCAGTGGAATTAGTGAAAATGCTGAATACATCATCAAACAGAGCAAAGAGTTGCAGCATTGCCCAAACAGATATTCAAATTCCTGTCAGATTGTTATTCTGGTAGATTCATATTTAAGACAGGAAATTGCATAAATGAAAAAAAATTTCCTACGTGAATTGTATTGCCCTGTATCAAGATTTTTCCTTAATTAATTCTTCAGCTCTAAAAAAGACAAAATAAACCCAATGTATTATAAATAAATAATAAAAAACCCTCTTGCATACTGAATACAATGGAAAATATGCAAATATGGGAAATAAAACCAAGAAAATAAAGGCAAGCATCCTATTAACCTCTACCAGTCATAATGGAAAACTATAGATTCATCTGACTTCCTAAAATGTTTTCCAACACATGGTATTATTTTTAATCCTATCTTATGGAAATAATCATAGCTGTAGGGACTGTTTCTTTTTATTCATATGAACAATCTGTTTCAGCAACTGGTGAACTTCAACAAAATTAAAGTACAGCATTTAAAGTTTCTTTTAGAGTTTAACAGCAGAAGCCTAGTCCCTGTTGAACACCTGTCTATTCACATACATTTTCTCATATAACAAGGAGTATGCTACTGGGGATTTTTTTTCAGCACAGTTGCAAAACGAAAAAGGCTTATCACTGCAGGTTTGTCTGAGATTTAAATTATGGAATTATGGAGTTGTTATTTTAATAGCACCCCCCCCCATAAGATGGGAGTATTACCACTAAATATGTGTGTACTTCATTAAATATCTTGTTAAGAGCATAGTAGAATCAGTATGTAACCCTCTCTGTTTCTGGAGATTCTTATATAGGAGTTTTATAGAAACTGCTATTATGTTAATTCTGCTCTTGATCTAAAAGCATGTTAAATCACTCATAAAAATATTAATGCATAGAAAAGATGCAGAAAATCAAGGATTTCCATGCATTAAAAAAAATTGAGTAAGAAGGCATATTTCATTCATTGCTCTTTGAAATCCAGCTGACTGAATAAATCTCTTCCTTTAAGGATGAATCCAGACAGACTCAAGACAGGAAATTATGAGATAAAATTCAGTTCTAGATGATCAGAATCAGTCTCACATTTCTTGACATTTCTGGAGACCAGACTGGGTGCAGTTGAGCATAAAGGGAAGAATGTCAACCCAGATTTAAAGCCTGAACATTTCCATGAATAATCCAGATGCTGATGCTTGAGGGTCTGAAATTTATCCAGAGATGCTTGGGAGGCAAAAGATTTAAAACAAATGGTAACAATAAATTTTGGCAAAACTGAACATTGTGGTCCAAAATATTGGCTCAAAATGTGTTTGATGCGAAGGTCACCCTTGCTTTTTTTAAATTTTGTTTGTAAAACAACAAAGAGTTATTTTCACAGGGATTTGGTTATATTAACAATATGATTAAGCCTTTGGTCCCTGTAAGATATACTAAAAAGTTGATGACATTTAAGGAAAGGAGGGGGTAACAGAATAAAGAAACTACTACTGTGTCACTTAACAGCAGGCAGGACAGATTTCTGAGGCTGTGTGATAGGGCAGCTCAACACCAAAAATATTCCTGAAATACTAATCTAGTAAAGCAAAATAAAAATGAAACAATGTGTTGTAAGGAAAACTATTCATCAGCATTATACTTAATCCAGCTGAAGGTATTTTACAAGAGTAAAGGAAAAAATCTTGGACACAGAGAATGCTAATAAAAACTCAGAACTACCTGAGGAAGGAAACTAATTTTTTATACTTGACATTTGCCACAAACTTTTTCAGCTTCTGGTGTTATCATCTTATCTCAGTGCAGAGGTAGTCTACTACACTGTTGTTAAAATGAGGTTTCAGCAGGGACCTTACCAACCCCTGCATTTCTCTGCATTTTCTGTTAGCTCTGAAAATACATCATAAGTTTTCTGCATTTCCAGAATGGAAACATTCTTCATTCTCTCTTCTGTCTCCAATAGTGGTACACTGAAATCCTGCTGAGTTGTTACAGTTTCAGAAGCAGTAGATTATTACTCTACTATTATATTGCTCTATCTTATTTTCCACAATAAGCAACCTGCCAAAAATATGACTCTAACTCTATGAGTAGTGGTGAAGCTTACTCATAATAATCAATAAAGCTTAGTCCTTGTGCATGACATTAGGATTTTTATATGTTCCAGCAATATCTTCATTTATCTATGCCATGATTTTTTGCTCATAACATGGCTATTTTCATTCTCTGCTTTAAAAAGTGCTCTCCTAAAAAAAAGTGTCTTCCCTCTTAACATTTCATTCATGAGTCTTTAAGAGAAAATATAATCAGACAACATCAGCCTACCAAAAAAATTTTAAAAAGTGAGGGAGGAAAATGTGAAATGTCATTAAAAGTAGTTTCTTTGCTAATAACAGAAATATTTCTTACTGAACCTGATCAAGACTATTTCTTCTTTTATTTCTTAACATCATGTTACAGACCATGCAATACTGATATTATGTCCTTATTTCTTTTCTGGCTTTGTTCCCCCATATAATAATAAACCGGTTATATGTTATCGTGTATATGTGTATAACACACAAAAAAGCATGTAGAAACACTATATTTCAACTTCATAATAGTTTTGTCTCTTTTCCTGTTGCCCTTTTTCATTTGCTTATTCTCCCTTTTTTGGTTGTAGCTGTTACAATCCTTTGTGACCCCCTCAGTGAAGTGTGAACAGAACAAAAAAAGACTGCCTCTGCACCTCCTTTTTTATGAGCCACAGTATAAAGATAGGGACAATTTTTACATCTTGTATTCGACATTTTCTTTGTCACACTTACATGCATGACAGTCTGCCAAAAAGAAGAGAGACCTGGTCTGACGTTTTTCAATCCTTGCTCAGACGGAAGCTGATGTCTGCTGCCTAGTGCCTGCTCACTGTTACAAACTTGCATTACTCTTTTTCTAGTCCATTTATGTGGAAAACATTTCTGATTTCCAGTCCAAGCCAGTTTAATCTAAAGTTAACTTTACAGATACAGCAAAGCATATGCAAGCGTGTTGGGTGTCAGCTACATTGCTCTGTGTGGAAGGCTGAGCCATGTAGGAGTTGCTCAGCTTGCTCACCTGGAACAGCGTTTGTTTGAACGAAACTGCACATTTCACACGAGTCAGCAGGAGATGCATTCTGTGGTAAAGCAGCCCACGGTGGTTGTGGCTAGAGGTGGTTGTGGTGGTCCCTGTGGTGGGAAGGTCAGGTCAGTAGAACTGCTGTGTACCACATCCCGTTTAATAGAGCATGTGGGTGAGACAAGAAGTTAAAGTGAGGTTCTTTACTACTGATGTTTTTACTAAATGCTTAGTGGAAAAAATACTTCTACATAAAATACTCCTTCAATTTTCCCATTACTTTTATGAGCTATCTGCACACACTTTGTGTACTTTGTGGTTATTTAGAAATTATGATGACAATAACTTTGAAAATGAGATAATACCTACTAAACAAAATCAGAATTCAAATTATCTCTTGGTAGAAATCTGGATGCAATTCTAAAACCAGCCATATTTAGTCCAACCTAGTCCAACTTAGACTTTTTTCTTTCCAAGAGCATGAATGTTTCCCTATTGTCATCACTGAATAACTAAGCTATGAAGTTTCTTCCTTTTGGGGAAAAAAAAAAAAAAAAAGGATCTTTATTTTTGTTGCTTTCATTTAAATTTTCTTTGCTATAATTCAAATTTTTTATTCTGGCAGAAAATTGAAAACTTTATGGCAGACTCAAGATATGACAGAATAACTTAAAAACTATTCAGAAGAATAATGATGAAAGCAAAAACTGATAAAAGGTTAACATTCAAATGTCTTCATAATGTTTGTAAAGGTTTTCTGCAGCTTCCATAAGCTCTTCTCTCAAACGTGCAGTAGCTTGCTGCTTATTTTCATTGCTTCTGCGACCATTGGACCATCACGTATGTGATACAGCACAGAACAGAAACCGTCACCCAGCTTAGCTTGATGCTCTGCACATGTCACATCAGATCTACAATAAGCAGAAAGGAAAGGGGGGAAGGATTTAGGGAGGAAGAATAATACGTATATTCTGAGATGGCCTGAATCACTCTAGTGAGACCACAGAAATGGTTTTCTTTGGCTACACATAGTGGATTATAAAGCTGAATTAAAGGTAGCAAAGAAAAAGCCCTCACCAAGGTGGAGCATAGAGAGAGATTAGTTTCCGGAGAGCTTGACATGAAAGAGAGATGTTTTGGAGAAAGATGATGTCACATAGCTTTGCAGAATTAGTTTCCTGGAGCCAGCTATTCAGTTGTTTCATGGTAACAGTAGAAGAGGTACTTGCACAGACAATGTTCACTGTAAGAGAAGAAATAACAAAGCCAAATATCCTGAAAGAAAAGTAAAATAGACTGTCACAAATCAAAGAATGTGACTATTTCTCAGTCAACACAGAGTGTATTTGAGTAAAGAAAGAACAATCAGATAAGGAAGTGAAAAGAGCATCCCCACATCTACCCCCAAGTAAACATACAGTAATTTAGCAGAGCAAAAGCCTATTCTTGGGAGTAGCTTAGGGAGAGTGCTTCAGGACACCAGAAGCAGCTCCATGCATGCTCTGCAAGAAACTGATTTTCCAGTTACTGATGTATTTTCTTCTGTTGTAGTCTGACAAGTTCAGTGTTTGGTAGAGAAACTGTTACTTTTGAGTAGTATAGGAGACTAAAAATAAGCTCTACTATATTCTTGATTTATCAGTGATTGTTTTTTCTTCCTTCTTATCCTAGAAGAAAATTTCTTTCTTCAAGGGAAAGCTTAACTTTGCTTGGATTTGAAAACTCGATATATTAATGTGCAGACTCTATCTTGAAGATTCATTGGCACTGACCAATTTTAAAGTAAATTCTGTATTATTATTATTACTATCCATGTACATCAAGTATCCATAATTCATTATTGGCAACAAATCCTATTTTTATTAATAAAAAATATACCTGTCAGTCTAGTAATTACATAAAAGCTATTTTTGCTCAGTTTTAATGGAACCAGTTGCACATGTAATTAAAAAACTTCATCTTCGTGCACCTTTCCTTGGTGATTGGCTGATATGAGAGAAAACGTCCTCTTATAAATTGGATAATCAGCATATATTCAACATGTTAGGAAACCTATAGTAGCTCTGTTATGTGATTTCTCTTGAGAAAAATCTAAGTTCATAGTTTATCTGGTTTGGTAGAGATTTCAGAATCTTGAAATCAGTAGAAAATCCAAACCCCATAGCATAAGTATTACTTGCCTTGCTAGAATATACGGTAGTTTGATGACATGATAAAAGTTATCATATCATATTCCACATTATGCTCCCATTATCGGTCTTCTGAATTATATTTTGACCAGATGCTGTGTGATTGCACTACTCTATGCATGTCCACATGATCGCTGACAGATGGTCATGCTCTAACTTCATCTGAGCAGTCACTGGTCGTGAAGTAGTGTGTGAAGAAATCCTAAATAATGTGATTTCATTAGCATGGGAATTCACACATTTGGGAAAATTGCTACCATCTGTGTGCATTAGTGCAGCATCATGCCTTTTAGACCAAATCTGATTCATGCCCTGCCAACTTTGTATAGAAATTCAATTAGTATTTTTCTGCACAACATCATGCAGCAGGTGTCTGTATGTCCATCCAATTGCTGTCCTTGGAATACCAGAATGATATTATTGCCAACATTTTCATATACAGCTATATGTCAGAGGATTCTGATTATGATAGAGAATAGATAAATATGGCAATTTTATTATAGGCCATATTCTCCATCTACAAGAAGAGGATTTGTCTGGAAGCTGACCACCCTATACCAGGTCATATTTGCCATGATTCGTTCATCAGGTCTGCAGAACACCATAATAGTTTTCTATTAGCAGACATACTCTCCTCATCCTATAAGTGGGAAATCAAAAGGGGATATCAAAAATATCTTTTAAAGACTTAGACTTAGCTTTAGGTGTGTGTATTTTGGCTTTAATGAGTTCCTAAAATATGGATGTCAAGCAGGATTCAAACAGTTGGTTTCTAGAGTCCAAATCCTTTCAGCTTCTCTCCTCAGTATCCTGCTATTCCACCTGAATCTCTGATCACAAAATGAAGTTCTGTAAATAAAAAACCAACTTTTTACAGACTTCACAAAAAGATCACTTGTATTCATCAGAAAGCCATAGGACCTGCAGTATAAGGGGTACTTTTCATGTTGCTTCTGGAGATAGCTCAGGAGGTTTACGATACCAGTGAGACCTTAGTACCTTTCATCCTAGAGTGTTTCTTAAAACTGAAATAGAGAAATTTGGCATTAAACTGGGTCAAAGATTATTTGGCTGCTACCGATTTCACTTTTTGTGTCAAACAACTTTCTCCCACCCTCCTCAAAATTAAAATTATTGAAGGTTTTGATTGAAAAGGATAAGTGTTTAAACCCATCAAAGACCTGCGGTGCATTGACCTTGGCTGGACACCAGGTGCCCACCAAGGCTACTTTATCACTCCCCTCTTCAACTGGACAGGGGAGAGAAAATATAACAAAAGGCTTATGGGTTGAGATAAGGACAGGGAAAGATCACTCACCAATTACCATCCCCAATTACCAGGCAAAACAGACTCGACTTGGGGAAAATCAGTTTAGTTTATTACCAATCAAAACTGAGTAGGGTAATGAGAAATAAAACTAAATCTTAAAACACCTTTTCCCCACCCCTCCCTTCTTCTCGGGCTCAACTTCATTCTCTACCTCCTCACTCCAGCTGGACAGGGGAACAGGGAATGGGGGTCGCGGTCAGTTCATCACACATTGTCTCTGCTGCTCTTTCCTTCTCAGGGGGAAGACTTCTCACACTCTTCCCATGCTCCAGCATGGGGTCCCNTTCTCAGGGGGAAGACTTCTCACACTCTTCCCCTGCTCCAGCATGGGGTCCCTCCCATGGGAGACAGTCCTCCATGAACTTCTCCTGCCTGAGCCCTTCCCATGGGCTGCAGTTCTTCATGAACTGCTCTGGCGTGGGTCCCTTCCACAGGGTGCAGTCCTTCAGGAGCAGATTGCTTCAGCATGGGTTCCCCACAGGTCCACAGATCCTGCCAGGAGCCTGCTCCAGCACAAGCTTCCCATGGGTTGCCAGCCTTTTTTGGGCATCCACTTGCCACGGGCTGCAGGTGGATATCTGCTCCACCGTTAACCTCCATGGGCTGCAGGGGAACAGCCTGCCTCACCATGGCCTTCACCAGGGGCTGAAGGGGAATCTCTTCTGGTGTCTGGATCACCTCCTCCTCCTCCTTCTTCACTGACCTTGGTGTCTGCAGGGTTGTTTCTCTCACGTATTCTCACTCCTCTCTCCAGCTGCCATTTCACAGGTTTTTTTTCCCCCCACTTCTTAAATATATTATCACAGAGGCAAAACCACTGTTGCTGATGGGCTCAGCCTTGCCCAGCAGTGGGTCTGTCTTGGAGCCAGCTGGCAGGGGCTCTATCAGACACAGGGGGGAAGCTGCTTCTAGCAGCTTCTCACAGAGGCCACCCCTGTAGCTACCCCACTACCAAAACCTTGACACATAAACCCAATACTAGACCTAATCATATCTAGGACCTTAGCTGATCATTTTTAGCCTATAAAGCTGTCTTAAATCAGTGGCAACATGATCCCTAATAGACATAACATTAAAAGTCACTTGTACTTTGGCAAGATAATAGATTTCTGATCTATGATGGCACTTTCCTTGTCTTCTGTCTTTACAAGCAATTTCCATCTAAGTTGCTGAAAGTAATAATGGAAATACATTTTAATGCAAAATCTTAATGTATCAGTACTATTTCCTAATTTTTGCCCTTTGTATTCTCTAAGAGCTGGTAACAGCTCTCACATCTTCAGTGCTTAGTGTGTTCTAGTCTTCTGTCTTCAAAACCTGAAATCATCCAGATCTTTACCAATGCTTTCTGCAGATGTCTCAAAAAGGAATGAAAGGCGAAGCTGTCTGAACTCAGCCTGTTAAGATGATTTTCATCTGAATGAAGACTTGCTGTTGAGTAGTCTACCACTTAGAAGTCACTTAGCCAGCACTCCCTGGTATCACTGGAGTATGTGTGCAATTTGAATATTGATACAACAGCTGCAGGCATCCGTTTATAATTACATGAAAGCTGCTGTCATTAGATCTTCAAGAGGTTGAGACGATATTTTTTGTTATTTGTGCTCTTAGCACAGAGTGTAAGAATCCTTTTGGTGCCTTTTGCTGGGAAAAAAAAAAATCAAATAAATCTTCAGTACAAAATACATACAGTGCATTTGTGTCATTAGTGGAATTAACAAGTAGGCAACACATTTTGAAGAAGTAGCTAACCTGAGGTGATTAAATTCTCATTTTCTATTGCATACTCCAGAAATTATGAGGAAGTTATCTAATATATAACTGAACTTATGCAGGTATTTTAGCAGTAATTTATAAACTTGGTGTTAACTTATGTACATCAGTCCCAGATGAAGTACTGTACAGATAGCAACTTCTATGCATTACATGATTACATACATTACATTTTTTGCTACATTTTATAGAAGGAGACTGTTCAGTATCATGTATACAAATGAAATACTTGATGAAGAATTTGCTATATTAAATATGCAAATTGAACTTAAGGAAGACATGTAACTGAATTAGCACTGAGAAGTTCCTGGTATCTTTGATGTACTTGGAGAGAGCTTCATAGAAATTTAATAGTGCGGAGTTAGTAAAGCCGTGAAAACTTCTGCCCATGAGAACAAAAGTCTTTTACTAAAGTTTAATGAGAAAAGTATTAATAATTGTCCCCAAACTAGGATAAAGTGGAACAGAAAGCTTGTTGTGCTGTGGTAGTATTGATTATGGCCTCCTAGAATGCTTTGTTATCAGCCAACTATGCTTTGCTTATAAATGCATTAGAGTTCTGAGGGAGATCACTCATTGTAAAAATAGGCAGTTTAATCGCTAAAGGCAGACAGGGTGCAGAACCTAGTTGTGTGTGGTCCCTCAGTAACATCCCTGTTGTACTTCTACTTCTTTCCAGATAATTTTATTACAGACTATAAAGTATCCTATTGATTGAGCTCTGAACGTTGTAAATGTGATTTATGAGCTATATTTGATTAAAAGTGCGGCTGCTCTGGGGGACACAGACATTTCTTCCCTCTTGGTCTAACACTGTGTAAATCACTTAAATCCATTGCCTGAGTGAGTACGCCCTCATAGAAGACTAGTAAAAATGGAAAGTTGTGTTAGAAAACTAGGTAGGAGAGCTTTATTTTAACCAAAGTGCTAGGCAAAAAAAGATGGATGGGCACAGAACTAAACCACTGCAAACATTATTCACTGCTAGATAAAGTAATGCAGTTTTTCCAGCAATTTTGTAACTACAGCAGTTTGCAATAGTAAAGTACACCTTGACAGCAGGTTAAGTAGCTAAGTTGTCACTCCTGGCATTGTATTTTTAATTATTCTTTTATTTGTTATACACTGCTATGTATCCAGTTTTCCCTCAACGGGAAGGAAGCTTTATCTTCTAAAAAAACATGCAGAATGTGAGAAAAATAATTTTTAAGCAGACAATGCATTTTCCCAACTTTCTAGAAGCAAGTATTTGGCTTTCAAATTGTTTACATATGGAATAAGAAGTGTTTACAGACTTTGGACTTGCATTGCTTTTAAGTTAGAATGAAGTGAACATAGAGTGAAGATATGTGATATGTGTTGATGCCCTTACTGCTAATTAAGATGAGGCATTTTGTGAGTGCCCACATGACTTATCTCTTGTGGCTGATATCCAGTGAGGTTATACTGTGTAATTTTAAAAGAAAAATGTCTCTCTCTTTATCATCAGCCTATAAAATTGGCTAGGATACCATGCTTGCTCTACCAATTGATCAAACTAACCTTGAGCTGTACTGCAACTTTTTTCCTATATTAATCATGTTCTTAATGAGACTCATTTAGCAAGAAGAATATTTAAAGTCTTCGTATTTCAGGGTATGAAGGATTCAGGAAATTAATATTTAACAAGAGTTGAAAAAGCATGTTTAAAAACTGATTGGGTAACTTTTCTCTAGTATGCATCAACTTTTCATTTTAACTTTTTTAACAGAACACTGATATTAGTTGCATCTTTCTTGGACACCAGGTGTAAATAGCTGTATTGATGTACCAAACTGACAGTAACAGAAACCATGTGATCAAATTTTAAAGCATGTAACAAATTATTTATGAATCTTTAGGCATACATTCCTATACACAGGTTTTACCTGTGTTGCAGTCATGGTTAGTTAACAACTACTGGTAGCAAGCTAGATGGGGTAGCATTGAACCCAAATTGTGGTAAGAAACTTTAGAGCATAACTATGTATAAATATTAACTGTATGCAGTTAGGTGAATGGAGCCTTCTCTATGAGGTTGTTCCTCTGTGAAAGTAAGCTATAGAGATTAGATAATTTTCTTCTCTTAGCTTGAACCTGCCAGGAGCTTTCATAGAATCATAGAATCATTGAATGCTTTGGGTTGAAAGGGACCTTTAGAGGTCATCTAGCCCAACCTCCCTGCAGTAAGCTGGGACATCTTCAACTAGATCAGGTTCCTCAGAGCCTCATCCAACCTGACCTTGAATGTTTCCAGGGGTGGGGCATCTACCACCTCTCTGGGCAAGCCTTTCCAGTGTTCCACCATCCTCATTGTAAAAAATTTCTTCCTTACATCCAATATAAATCTACCCTCTTTTAGTTTAAAACCATTACTCCTTGTTCTGTCACAACAGGTGTTGCTAAAAAGATTGTCCCCATCTTTTCTGTAGGTCCCCTTTAACTACTGAAAGGCTGCAATAAGGTCTCCCCACAGCCTTCCCTTCTCCATGCTGGAGAACCCCAACTCTCTCAACCTGTCCTTGTAGGAGAGTCGCTCCAGCTCTCGGATCATTTTTGTGGCCCTCTTCTGGACCCTCTCCAACAGTTCTATGTCCTTCCTGTGCTGAGGGCTGCAGAGCTGGATGCAGTACTCCAGGTGAGGTCTCACCAGAGCAGAGTAGAGGGGCAGAATCATCTCCCTCGATCTGCTGGCCACACTTCTTTTGATGCAGCCCAGGATATGGTTGGCCTTCTGGGCTGCAAGTGCACATTGTTGGCTCATGTCCACCTTTTCATCCACCAGTACCCCCAGGTCCTTCTCTGCAGGACTGCTTTCAACCCCTTCATCCCCCAGCCTGTACTGATATCGTGGGTTGAGCTTTAACCAGTGTTGTCAAATTTCTCACCATAGTTTCAAAAAAGAAGTGAAGTCCCACGAAGTTTGTTTCCAGGCTTGAACACCTTCTGCTCTTCTGATAGGATATTAAGCTGAAAGTAAGTCTTTACTCACACAGCCAGAAGCTTGTAAGCCTGCCACCCTAATAAAAAAATAGTTAAGTCTAGAGCAGCCTTCGATTTGCCTTATGGCTAATTAGCTTAATTTTGGTACCTCACTGCTTACTAGTGGAGTTTGTCTCACATAACTATATTTACAATATAAATGTCTGTATCTGAGCTAGACATCCTAGAGTCCTTTAGTTAGTGAATAGAAGCAGACATTTCTTTGGCATCCATTATCTCATCCATCTAAAACGGTTCAGATGAAACAGACACCCAACAAACCTACTTCCACTCACTGAGTAGAAACAGAGTCTGCATGATTAACACATACTGGGTCAGATGAACATGAGCTTAGAAAGACAGTCAGCTAATGCCAACAGTTAGGCCATGACTCAAAATCAGCATTTTCTTTTTCAGTTACAGGCACTGGTTGGTTCGTTTTTTTGTTTTTTGGTTTTTTTTTTTTTCTTTTATTCTCATAATAATTAGTGATGCTTTTTATGTTAGCTCTTATTACCAGGTTTCCAGACAAGAGACACTTTTTCCAACAATGGCTTGAGTCTTCCAATGTTTTCTGCTCCTCCAATATATGAAAAATATGCTCCTCACTGCATGATAGTTTGCGTATATTTTACTCTTACTGCTGATACACTGCCAAAAGTCAGAGTTTAAGCGATTAAGAATGAATATTGTGGTTTTGTGTATCCATCATACCTCAACATAGCTACATAGCTACTTTTTCCTGGATTATTTACTAGGTTATGTCCTTTCTGTTTCACTGCAGCACCAAAATTGCAGTCTTATTTGTTCTGGAGCTTCTCTAAACTTCTTTGTGGTTCTGTGCAGAGCCAGTTTGCTGAACAGATCAGTGCCCATCAGAAATGGGACAGCAGTTAGTACAGGTCTTTCCTTCTGTCCCTCATTCTCTACTTGTGCATGCATTGCAACTCAAAAAAGTAATACAACTTTAAAATCCTTAGTTTTAATGGAGGGGTATTTAGTATCTGTCCTAGTATCCTCTTACATGCTTGCTTGCTTGCCTGCTTGGATACCCTTGTCATTGCTGACCACTGGCAGGAAGGATTGTACCCTAAAGGCATACAAGAAAAGTAGGAGGAAGTATTTTTGATAAGAGTATTAAGACACTAAATTAATTCAGGAAATAAGAAGGTGTCCAGTCTTAAATCACCAGAAGCCTATTTTTCATGGGCATTATAACTCAAAAAAGTGAGAGTAAGGATTTTTATTTAACTGTCTGTCTATACATACTTTCTTTTCAAATCTGAAAACACAGAAAGTGTAAATGTAACTTGACTGTAACAGTGCAGGATACTGAACACTTCTTCAGGAGATGTTACGCTTTGAGTGCTAAGATCTAGACCAGAGTCTTCAGTGGTGGAGATCTCTCTTCTGTTGAACAATCTGAGGGAAGACAATTGTGAGAGAACTGTACAGAAAATTATAGAAAGAGAATGGGAGACAAGTTCTATTCAAAATTTAAAAACCAGACTGAAACCCTGAAAATACAGAAACAAATTCTAAATTGTTATTCCTCAAATAAAATGAATTAATTTGACAATAGATCACATTACATATAGTATGTGTCTATGCAGTCCTTTAAAGCTGGAATCAAGCTTGTATCATGTGTGCTTGGAGACAGATGGATGTGAATCTGGTTTTGCCCCAAAGCAGAAACTCTGTATTGATGCCACGCTGTTCATGAACTTTGTTGAAAGCATACTTTGCAGTGCAGTATAAACAATCACTTTACAATTGTCAGTAAGTCCCTTTCTAGTGGCTCTTCATTTGGAACACTATAAACAATCGGTGTTTAAATCAGGATCCAAACAGTGTCTGAGACTGAACTGACAGTGTGGAGATTACATGGACTCAGACACTGAAGCACTTTTAGACACAGATGTGTATTTAATGCTAACAAATGACAGGCCTCCCTACCTGCGGTGGGAGAGATGAGAACGCCTGGGAGAGAAGCCGGGGGATCAGGGTAAAGGTTCTTCCCTGCTCCTTGGTGGCAGCAGCAGTGGCGGTTGGTCTTGTGGCAGGGTGATACAGTGTGGAAGGAGGTCGGGCTGGCCAGGTCAGCGCTCCCAGCCACGCGGGCTGGGCAGGGCCGGAGGCCATTAGTGCCACGAAGCACTCCAGCCGCCTCATGCGGAGCCTGTACCGGCTCTCTCCCTCAACGGCCACAGCTCCTGTCAGTCACAGGAGCAGAGAGGGAATACCGGGTCCTGATTGGCTCAAGTTCCTGCGGCGCCTGGTGATTGGCTGCCATTGTGTGGGCGCTCCCCGCCTGTTGCTCTGGAAGATTCTCTGCACCCAGGTAGGTGCTGCCATCAACCGTTAGTGACAGGGGAGTCGCCTGAAGATCAACGAGGTCTAACCAGCCTTGTGCCACAGTAAACAGAGAGTTAAACTCAAAGTCCAAAGCCAAGAACTAAATTCTGATTATCGTCCAGACAGTAGCATGTTGTGTTTGAGCCTGTTGGGCCACTGCTGAAGCGCAGGTTTCCTAACTGCCTTAATGCACATGACTGACTACTCTTCATGAGTATAAACACTTGTATAGGAACACTGTTTTTCCCCTGTAAAATGAAGGTAGTTCTTTTTTAAGAGGTTTGTTAGACAGTTGTCCATTGCTTTATGGAACTGAAATGGTAAACTTATATGTAAGTGTTAACTTGTATTTCACTGGATTTTGTTTAGCTAGGATCTGTATATAATTCATACTGACATTATTTGGATTCTTTTAACACTAATAATAAAACAGGAAATTTGATAATGAGCCCTCATTTAGTAGAGGCTGCAACATCACCTTAAGGCAACAACAGCATTTTTTTCATTATTACTTTAATCTAACACTCTGAATTCTGAATAGAAGCAGAGATACGGGGAAAAAAATAATTTTTTCCTCAAATGCTTTTTAAAGACATGAAATGTACAGAATCATTAAAAGGCAAGAATGGTTGTGAACATGCCCAAGGGTCATGTTGTACGGACATGTGGTAAGGACAGCTCTTACATTTCTGATTGCTTGCTTAAACACTGAAGTTTTTCATTTATGGGAAAAAAAAATTAGGACAATCTACAAGTGCCTTATAACCACTTTATATAGAATCATAGAATCATAGAATTATTAAGGTTGGAAAAGACCTCTGAGATCATCTAGTCCAACCATCAACTCAACACCACTATGCCTACTAAACCATGTCCCGAAGTGCCACATCTACACATTTTTTGAACACCTCCAGGGATGGGGACTCCACCACCTCCCTGGGCAGCCCATTCCAATGTTTGGCCACTCTTTCAGTAAAGATAGAACTAGATTCTTATGTGTCACCTAACTTTTAAACTCACTTTTCCCAGTTGTTCTGCCCTTTCTTTTTGTTGGCACTCTAACCCAGGCTGCCAAATACAGCAGGCTTAGTTTATCCCATGGTGATGCAGCTGCTACCTCATTTCACTTCTGGGAAATTCTGACTAATTTTGAGTGCCAATCTTCACATGGTAGTAAAGCCTAAAGAAAACAGAAGTCTTTCAAACCCTGTGGACCACTGTTCTCTTTCCAGTGGTTGTGCCATTTTTCCCTCTGTGGGCATAGGAGACTCTCACATCTTCTCTTGCTTTTCATAGATAATAGAGATTTTTCTAGGTTTTTTCATTTTCATGCTCAAAGCATGTTGCCTTTAAGTATGGTCAGCAGTAATTGCAGTATAATCATCTTGTGTTTGTTCGGAAACACAATAATAAAGATGAACTAGCTTGTGAGCAGCTGCTTATAGCAGAGGCCACCCGTACTTCATATATTTCAGAACAGTCTTTTTAAGGTAAAGGTAACTTGGTGGACCTAAGCCTTGTTCCAGCTCATCTTGCAGCCTGCCTTACTGGAGGCTCAGTGCACAATTTCCTCAAGACACAGTGCATGCCTCAGAAGTACCACAGAGGTCTGATCACAACAGAAGCAATTCTAGCAGACCTAGATACCTGCAAAGTAAAAAAAAAACAATCTGTCATTTTCGCCACGATAACATCCATTTGCAACAATATATCAAATTCCGGATATCCTAAACTATTTGCTTAAGCAGCTGTGCCTGTCACTGGTTTTGATAACAATATATTTAGCTACTATCTCAGCCATGTATCATCTATTGCAGTGCTTTTTCAGCATTTTGTCAGCAAATAACAGCCTTTCCAAAAGATTTAAATAAAATTGTCCATTAAGTGGATGTAGTATACTGAGTTTATATTTGCATTTGGCTTTATCAAACCTCACGATCCCACATTTCAAACTCGTGGCTAGTTTGTATCTCATTACTAGTGGTAACACCTCCATGAAAGAAGTGGATAACAAGACATCAATAATTTAATCTCCTGCCATATTTCATAAAGTTTCTGTGAAATTGAATCTTATACATATGCGAAAGTTAGCTGTGTGTCACTTCATAAATGAATCTATCCCCTTGCCAACATTTCCAAATGGCTTTCTTGTAAGGAGAACAGACTATAACACTGCATGTTTGCAGATAATTTTCACTCTGTTTAAGCAGGTACATTTTAGAAAGTGTCCTGGACAGTTGGGAATATATGATTGAAGTATAAAATACAGATTCGTTACTAATGAAGGGATCTCCAGTGGAATATCTGGATGTATCAGGTTATATCATCACATGGCTGAAAGACTTGCTGCTTCTGACAAAATTGCAGCTTTTTGTTTTAGGACTCAGGCCCATTGCATGGCAATTATTTAATTTGGATACTTTCAGGAATGTGATACAGTAATCTTCTTTAATGTTCTCTCACCAAATGCATTCCTGTTCCTTTGTTTTGATGATACAATGCTTGGTACACTCTTGTTTTGGTCACTCTGCAGATAATTTTTTTGTCAGAGTTTTATTAAAAAACCCTATGGTAGTAGATCATCAGCAGTAGAATATGTACCCACAGCCTCTCAAGGAGGAAACTCCTTCTTATCTCCCAGTAAACGATGAACTTTGAAATATGTTTAAGCTGTATTTTGTGATGTACCCTCTGTTCCCCCTACTTAGTTGTGAAAACTTTGCAGAGAAGGAACTCCCCCAACTGCTAAGTAGAAAAGTCTTTGGACTAAATGCTTCAAATCTGTCCTGAACAAGGGAAAAATACTATCATGCACAGTACATCTCAAAACTCACTGGCTGTCACAAGGCACTTCAGTGTTTGTCATCACTTGCATATATTTCATTTATAAATTGTCATATTATTTTCATTATTTATATATTTTGCCTATGATATCTTAATGAACCACTTATAAACTGATAAAAGTAACTATGTATGAAGAATCCATTTAATGAGTCCTTTAAATGAGTGACAGAATGACAGAATTGGTTGCTGTCTTTGGCTTTCACATATTTTGTACTATTTCCACTTGTTTTCAGTGTTCTGTATCATCAGCTATGCCTAAAAATGTAAATTTTTATTTATTTGGGGGGGTAAAGTATATTTTATCTATTACAATGATGTACTCTTCAGAAAAGTAGAATTCCTGTCGACAGATTCTACTGCTTGCATACTTAGGTGTTAGGATCCATTTTGGGGGATCTATCCATAATTTGATGCAATAATATATGCTTTTCAGGAACAAATGAAGGTCTTGTTCTGTTGATGGGAATGAAGATCATATATTTGTAACCAGTTTATTTTTGCTAACACAATGAAGCTTGATACAACTGTCATGTAGGTTAACCCAAACACCTTGGGCAAAAAAAGCAGAAAAATTAAAGAGAAAATCTATCAGGAATGTTGTATCAGACTCTTAAATGTGCTTTCACTATCCTTTAACAGTGTCTGTCTGCAAGCTGAACAGCTAATTCCAGTCCTAACCACTACTTCTTTGGCACCATCATATACTTATGTGACAGAAATATGGGCTTCACTGTTAATTATGAAATTATGGTACGTAGTGGATTTCTTTAAAAATTGAGAGAAAATAAATTGTGAAGATATTTAAGAAACAGAACATTCCTTACAAGTTATTTATCCTTTACTATGGCAGGCTGTTTTTTAGGATCAAAGAGTCTTATGCAACAAAACTGTAAGATCCCTGCTTCTTTTCTCCAAATAAGCAGAGTGCTTATTAAAGCGCACCATCAGTACTGACATCCTCACTGAATTACTGACCGTAACATTTTGAGCATTTATCTCTAGGACATGACAGATTTGCCTCCAAGGTAACTGATGGGTTTAAAATTATTCATAGTACAAGTCATTATGGCATGGTACTGACATTGCATCAGAAACAGGATAGCACCACCAAGTCTTTTTATGCAGATTGTTGAAAACTCACAATCTCTCTGTGATCTCCTCACCTCTGTAGAAGGGCCTCAGTGCCACATTTTACACAGCTTACTGGTGTGCAGAAGCAGCTTGAGTTTGGGCAGCGCTTCATATCAGCTCTCCTATAACTACGACAAAGATTTTCTCACACAAGGTATTGATACCATACACAGAAGAAAAGTCTATTTTCAAAAAACTGAGTTTATCAGTGAGAGTCATTGTATTATACTAATACAAAATATAATCTAATGCAGAATGCATGAGTTAAATAAGAACTGGAAACAAAGACCATAGAAGCTTCTGCAGAGTCTGTGTTGAGCATTTATTATTACTATTTGGGGCTAATTAAGCTATCAAGGGTGTTCTGGTCCTTTAGAAAGCTGTGTTTTCCACATGCCTGCCCCAAGACAGTACTCATTTCATGGTTTGTGTAAGAGCTATCCAAATTTTAAAACTGTGAAGTGTTCTGTTTTCTAAAAAGAAGAATGCTTATTTAGCTTTTGGAAGCACAAAGTTGAATGCATGAAGCAAAAGAGTTATTTTTAGAGATTTTTCAGAAGCTTGGTAAAGTGTGAGTCTACTGTCTAAGTTTTTCACCTAATTTAGGATATTATTGTAATCCATAGTGATAAAAATTGATTCTGTAATACTCTCATTTGTAAGGTGATTTAAGCGAACATGTTTTACTATTCACTGAAATGTACTGAAAGGATTCACAATTCACATGATTGGAAGATCTTATCTGAGGGCACACTAATGAGCAGCTGAAGACAGTTACATTTTAAATTACTACACCTAATTCATAAATGAACATGAGTATAGTCTCACTGTTTTCACTTAGAGAAAGATTTTCCTGCTTTCATTTTCAAATTAGTGAGTTTTTGCTCTCTGTCTTATGCCTTCTGACGTTCTTTTTCAGAAAAGTTAGTTAAACTTCAATTTCTTCATTAGATGGTATTTGTGAGAAGAAAAAAAATCATCCAACCAATTGAGGCATCAATTAAATTTACTTTTACAGCTAGAGAGATGAGGGGTAGACTTGTCTGTATGAACATGAGGGTTTCGAACAGGAATTTCTCCCCTGACACCAGAATGCATACTGTGTGGAGAAGTAATTGAGGGCTCAGGGCTTCTTAAGCTCTCCCTGTAAGTTTATGCTGATAGAAACTAGTTTCTTAACAGAGAATATTCTCTTTCATTCCTTTTGATATGAGGAATGGTAGCTTGTTGTATTTTTGTTATGACTATATACTCTTTAGTCATCAAGACTTTTTTATTTGTAATCTGAAATAGTAGAATCAGTTGCTTTCTCTCATTATTCTCAACAAAGGTGCTGAAACCTTTAATAGGTTTTCTTAGTTTTCAGATTCTGAAGAGAAATATAAAGTTCTTCAGAAAAAAAAAAAATAATTTCAATTCTGGAACTAATTTCTTGGAGTATGGTGCAGAACTGCTAGCAAGATGTCTATTTCCCACAGCTTTAGGTGGTACAGGAATAGTACTTTTTAGCTAAGACCTTAAGCATATTACAGAAGATAAATTATGATTTTTTTTTTTGTCTTTTTTAAGGCACTGTATGATCTGAGGGGAAAGAAACCCTCAGCCTAGTTGAAATCATTGAGGACTCTTCCGCTTGTGTTCTTCGTGTAGTATAGTTAAGCAGTGGGACTTTTTGGTAGGATATTGTGGATATTAGAAGTTACATGGGTTCTAAAAGCAACATGTATAAATTCATGAGATAAATATTCCTTAAAAGTTATTAAATGTAAAGACAAAATCTTTGGTTCATAAAGTCCATGAGTTGCAAATTGTTGGAGACTGGAAGAGTATTTTTCAGAAGCATGACAGCATACTTGACATGTTCCTATCCTCTTCTGTGGTATCATCTCTTAGCCCCTATCATAAACAGAATCCTGGGCTAGGCTGTGGTTGGACTACCTGTTCTTTTGACACCAGGATTTTACCTGTGTAACAGCTTGGCTTGTTTGCAAGTTTCATCTGTGTTACAGCTTGTCTATTCCTAGCAGTAAATATGAATGGGGTGGTTGTGAGGGTCTCTTCGTGTGTGTATCTGCCCCAGGTGCAAGTCCTAGTTGGAGGGTTCAGCACCTGAGAACAGATTCAGTACCTTGATGTGTCTGACCCCAGATCTCTCATATCTGAAGATATGATAAAATATGAGGGATCTCAGATCTCTCCTTCATATTTCCCCAATTGGAAATCTCCTTTCTGACACTTCTCTTAGTAGAGTTTTTATCCATGACCTACACCAGCTGCTGCTCTGATCCCTTCCCATTCCCCTTAGGAAACCAGAAGGATTGCCACTCTACCTGAAGAGAACAGATTATCAATTTATTTTGTTGATCCATCAGGACTTTGTTTTTTGTCTCCTTGATACATAAACATAGGCAAAGAAAAGTCAACACGTTTTGGCTCCAGGTACCTTCTTATGAAAATATGCAAATCTAATTAAAGACCAGGCAGTAAATTTTTACAGCAATAGTATCAGTTCAGTTGCCACACTTTCTGTTCTGTGGCAGAGTTATATGCCATAGGAGCAGATATATTCATTTATTGCCAAAAAATAAAAAAAAAGGAAGTCACACAGTTCTTAATATAAATGAAAATTTCCCATAGATTAAGAAGAAAATATGTGATCTTGTAAGACTTAGGTGGTTGGGGAAGGTATCAGTTTCAGTCTATGTTCATGTTATTATTATCTCTCTCTTGTTCCTCTTCTACACTGACAAATTTTTAAACGAGTCTAACAAAGCCAATGTGGTAACCGAGCAAGACCACTACTGTGTGCTCTTAGTAATGCCAACCTGATTTACAAATGCATTTCTTTTTTGGGTATGATTTTGAAAATGTTTTATTGTTGAAATAATGGCTTTATTTCACACAACTTATACTTTAAAATCAATATGAACCTTCTTTCAAAACTGCTCAGGAACAAAGGAACACACACTATATAATGAGGTTTTAAACATCTGTTGTTTATTTATATGCTAAAAAAAAAAAAAAAAGAAACAAGTTTTAATTCTGTTGACCCAAGATGCAAAAAGGTATTAAGTATATTTTTATAATAATTTGTATTGTTAATAACAGCTGCCCACAATTTGTGGTAGCAGTCACTACCATACCTAGCTTTACAGACTATTTATTTATTTATACCACTGTATTTGACATGAATAAGCAATGTAGAAAAACAAACAAAACAGCAAATTTCAATTTTTATAAGCATGTATTAAAGTAAATGTGAATTTAAATCTGTCTAAACAAGACTGCTCAATGCCTGACTCTGCTAGACATTAGATAATAAAGGTAAACTTTTCAAGTTTATTTGAAAAAGTAAACTTTTCAAGACACTTTTCAAGACAACAGATGTTAGTTATTTTGTCTTATCATCCAAGTTATAAACTGGAAGTGGTATACTAATGACATGGGGTTTTCCTCTTTCTTTTTTAATTTCTGGGAGGTTACTTGACTTGAGGAAAGTGTGTAGTAGTCTTTTTTTCAAATGAGAGTTTTTGTTCTTTTTTGTTTTATAAATCTAGAAGTAACAGCTGACAGTCCAAAACTAATTAAAGTGATTTAGTAGATAAATTAGATTAAACCTGTCTTGGACCATTTACCTGAAGTTCATCCATTGTGATACTTTTTAGTAGGTTTGTTACAAAATGAATGTAGTAAAAACCCAGAAAAGCAATTACATTTTCCAATCTGAAATCCATCAGCACTGAGACTGTTAGAAAGAAAATATCTGAGGTGTGACTCTGGGTAAAATACAGTTCAAAGAAGAAAAAATGCACTAAAATGCAGAATGTACCTTTGTTAATAATTAGATACCACAAGCGAAAAGGGCAGGTGTTCCTTATCCTGGGACACGTTCTTGTGAACATATTTTGATTTCATCTTCCTTTCAATGTGTTTTGAGATTGTGTTTCTTTCAAAACAATAATCAGCACTGTGACTGCTCTAAACTGCATCTGAGCTATGCTGAATGAGAATTCATTTCAGCCTTGGTTTTTCCTCCCATATTCATTTTTTATTTGTACTTTTAAAAAGAAATAATTTCATAGATGATTATTTATAGCCAAGCAGACATTAGGAAGGAAGATGGGGAACATGTATTTAAAAGTAGCAGTAAATGTGAGTTCAGTATTGTTTTATTCACTGGTTTCCTGTTTTCTTTATCATGTACTAAAGAACCATACTACTGGTGTTATTGACAGAGCTCTGACATTGCTGTAAGGTTGTTTTACAATTGCAGTTGCTCATCAGACTGGGAAAAAATTCTAGCAAATTAATACTACAGTAGTGCAAGTAGTTCTCAAAATTAAATTTAACTCAGACCTGCCAATGACTTCAAATAAAATTTCCCATCCTAAAGTACCATGTCATATTAAAAAAGAATTGTTAGTAACTGTGTTTTGTTATATAAGAGCAGATCTCGGGAGAGGCTCCACTCTACACAGTTCAGGTCCATAGTATCTGGAGGCAAAGCATTAAAAGCATTACTTGAACTATGTTTGTGAACCAAAAACTAAATATAGTAAATTCACGGTGCAACCTCTACCTGTTCTTCTTGGGTTGTGCCAGTGATGCAGTTAAAATGGTGTGATTTATTTTGTTTTTTCAATGACTCTCTCTGATATTATTTATCTTCTTCTATTTCTCCTATTCTATCCCAGTATCGCATTTGGCCAAGCCTGTCATTTTGAAATGACCTTTCAGAGTTTGCTGGAAGAACAGAACAGTTGGTATACAAACAGGCCTGTCAAAAAATGAGTGATACCTCCTTTTCTCTAATAATTCTAGCACTTGTTGTTCTGAATTCTGTTGCTTCAAACATTTCAGATCTCTTTTATAAATTTTTGCAGTTGTCAGTCAATAAGTATCTCACTTTGTTTGTTTTGAAAGTTCTATGTTTAATCTTAGGACTGTAGGCAGATGTATTTCTATTATTTCCAGTATCCAAGGCAGAGCAAGGAGCTTTGCCTGCTTTTCAGAGCTATTAATAGTTGCTTTCTAAAAATGACAGCAAACTGCATTACAATGCTTTCTAGATGGCCTGGAAGTATTTTTCCAGAACAACGTCATGATTTAACCCCAGTAGGCAGCTAAGCGCCACACAGCTGCTCACTCCCCCCCTCCCAGTGGGATGGGGAAGAGAATTGGAAGGGTAAAAGTGAGAAACACTGTTTTCATCACAAGTCCAAAACACAGCATCATACAGCTACTGTTAAAAACTATTATCTCTATCCCAACCAAAACCAGTACACTCATGCCATTGAAATTTACTGTGGATCATCAGAGGTTTAAAACTGAAAGAATAACATTATAGACAGTAGCAACAATAAAAATATTGAACTCTTTAAAGTCCCTCTTGAAATTCTAATTAACATGGCAAAAGACTGGCATATAGAACAATTAATACTATTCTAGATTATTGGTTCATTTTAGCTATATAAAAGCAAAATTAATCTTCTTGTAATTTGATAATAACCTCCAATATGTTAGATAATAGAATTAAATTAGTGCAAAATGGTATATAATCTGTTATTTGATATGTATCAGCCATAGATCAGTGATAAATGGAACAATGAAGAAAATAGCAACCCCTAAGAGTTGGGTTATTTTGCTATCAGTACATCAGACTGTAGGTTTATTTTGCTACGTGCCAGTAGTATTATATTACAAAGTTAGACTCAGAAGTATTTGAGTTTTGAACTTGTTCTGCAAATTAACTGCTGATGCAGCATATGCATTAAATCATAGAATCATAGAATCATTAAGGTTGGAAAAGACCTCTGAGATCTAGTCCAACCATCAGCCCAACCCCACCGTGCCTACTAAACCATGTCCCAAAGTGCCACATCCACACGTTTTTTGAATACCCCCAGGGATGGTGACTCCACCCCCTCCCTGGGCAGCCCATTCCAATGCCTCACCACTCTTTCAGTAAAGACATTTTTCCTAATATCCAATCTAAAAGATGTTTTGAGTAAAACAAATGCTGCTTAGCACTGTTGGATATAGTAAATGCTTTGTGAGCAACTCTAGGGTCAAAAATAGAAATACACCAGCTGAAAAGCTGAAAGATTTCCATTGGTGAGGGCAGGATACTTTCTAGCTCTGAAAGTTTGGGATCTCTGAAATCACGTAATCCTGATTATCATCTTGCCTCATGCGTTCCTGACTGCCTTAGTATGGTTTTGATTTTAGCAGCTGCTCACTGAAAGACTGTTAAAGCTAAGTCCAAAATCAATATCAGACACGAGGTGAAGTATTAATCTCTAAATCTTGGAGTTGATGAGAATATATGTTCTGAAATCATGAGGATGGAGGGAAGAGAAGAAAATCAGAAATGCTTACTTTTAAAAAGAAGGCATACCTTAATTCATTTTTTCTTATTCTGATACTGAATCAAATTGAAGCTTTAATAGTTTCACAACACGTAATGAAAAGTTAGTGTGTGTCTCTCAGGTGTGTTCATCTCTCCAGTCAGAGAAATTGCTTGTATCTTAGCTCACTATATTATATCTTACTGATTTCCCAGCTTCATGTGTAANTGATCGGGGTTAAACCACAACCCAGTGAAGTAATATTCCAATGGAATGTATAGAGGGATTTATTTGAGATTTAAAGAAATTGTGAAACCCCTGGATGAGAAGTGTGGGATTTCCTTCCCCAGAGCTGGAGGCCAGGGAATCTGAAGATTTCTAGATACTAAATAAGGAAGTGGGAGCTCTAATCTAGTTGACAGCAGAAGCCTTTTGTGTTGTATTGAGGTACAAGGATTACTTTAGTCCATGACAAATGTTGCTGTATTTGTTTTGTTGCCTGAAGAGAAGATAATTTTCCTCCTGGGATCCTTTGTAGAAATATCCATGTATACAAGAAAGTGTTTCTTAAATGTTGGCAAACACTGGAAAATAATTTGTCAATTGCTTTCCAGCATTTGTGTCGTTTCACTTACTGCATTTTCCAAACTGTATTTTGCTGGTGTAGCTTGGCCACCTAGACTTGAATTATGATCAAGCAGAAGTTGTGCTTATCTTGAAACTAATGTGTTTGAATTCTGCAGTAAAGCTAGGGAGAAAAGGAAATTTTTTGCTATACATACTTTTCTGTAGGATAAAATTATCTCTCTTCTTTCATTGACCACCTTGCTATTCATTTAACTACGTATATTTACAAACTAATGCTGTAGATGAAATCAGCAACCTGTTTGAATAGACCTACTTAAGCCAATGCAAAGGGACTTACAGTAGTGCTAAAATCTATTTCTGTACAGTTAAGAAAAGGAAAATTATGTTAGGTGGTGTGTAATGTTTCCCTGAAATCAACAGGCATGTGGTATTTTGCAGTAACAGGAAAACTATGCCAAAAATGGTTCTGAAATGAGAGCTTTTAGTCTGGAGTAGCCACTTGACAGGTTCCCAGGTAAGCCACAACCTAGAATTGAAATATTGTTTTCCTTTTTTTTTCCATAGGAAACACCCCAAAACATGAAAGGAATCTTTGTTTAAAGTCATCCTGCATAGAACATAAAACACTAAATTAGAACAAAATAACTCTTTGTATAGATGAAAGTCAGATCTGCACTGCAAAGAAGTGAAAAAAAAAAAGGTTTGAAAACAGATCTGTTCAAGCAAGGTGGCTTCCTACATTTCTGAACCTCTCATAGACCTTTTAATTACCTTTGGGACTAAATGTAGGCAGGCCTTTTTTGGTGGGCAGAATGGAGGATGAGGAAAGATAGGGTTGGGAATGTCTGTGTTTACAGCCGTGCTGCAGGCTTCTTCAGTCTCCAAATGGAGCTTGCTCAGCTGTTCCTTGGAAAAGCAGTGTCTTTCCCCTCTTTCTTCTTTCTCAGAAGGGATTTATACTGACCTGAAATGCAGCAGCTATGGCAAGGCAGTAAGTAAACACCTACTGCTCAGTCACTTCCCCTTTAATAAAATCATAGAATCATAGAATGGTTTGGTTTGGAAGGGACCTTTAAAAGTCATCTAGTCCAACCCCCTTGCAATGAGCAGGGACATCTTCAATTCAATCAGGTTGCTCAGAGCCCCATCCAGACCTACAGTCAAAAAAATCCATGCTACAGTCTTCATTCAGCAGGCAATGTACAGGTAAATTGAACAGTTACTCTCTTTGTTTCACCTACACCCGCAGTAGGGGTTTGCCACATCACTGTGACATTAAATCAGTGGAAAAAGAATGCAGATGAGCTGAAAGCTCTAGTATTGAACATCCATCTCATCTGGCTCTTCTACTGGTTACGTTTTGGGAGAGTGATGGTACTACAGTTAAAGCCAAGATAAAGCCAATAAAATTGCTCATTTCAGTCTAAGGTAATGTCAGACAGAATTGCTTTCACATCTTGGCTGAATAAGGCTGCTAAAAAACCAAAGAATTGTGTAAGAGATCATGCATTTCTGAGTTTTCAGTTGACCACCTCATTAGTTTAATCCAGGTAAATTTGCTTACTTGACTGTAATATTCTCTTGCAATTTCATGCAACTGATTTGGTTGTGTGCCTAAAACACTAAGCCAGATTAAACCACTTTGAAATTATTGCTGTTGGAATTAAGTGAACATGCATATTTGCTAATGTACCTGCTTTCCCCAAATGTTGCTCTCTTGTAATTTCCAAAATAACAACCAAAGTTACTGCAATTCAAATTTATTGTTGTTGTTGTTGTTGTTGTTGTTGTTGTTATTATTATTATGAAATATTAACACAGTAGATATTATCTTAAACTCAATTAGAAAGTATTTTTCTAAGACCAGTCCACATTAGATACAACCTACTGCAAATGTTTAAACTGATCATTGTATGTAAGTGGTATTTCTAATTTGGTATTTCCTAACTAATATAACAGTGGCAAATGTTAGGAAACGAGGGAAAGTATAGGTAAGATGCCTACAGAGATAGTTCTCCATTTTATGTTTTTGCATTTTTATATCAGAAAATTCAGGCTAAAGATAAATAAATTACATTAGCAAAACTGTGGGGAGGCAGAAAATAACTGTTTTGTGAATCCTCAAAGGAAAGGGTAAATACATTGAAATGTCTGATGATGACTGAAGATTAATCTACCTTAATTTGTTAATAATTTTAGTCCTTAATTACTCTTCTTGGTCTGTAATTTGTTGATTTATTTTTCACCAAACTCTAGAGTTAGCAACATAATTACCAAAAGAAGCCAGGGCAAGGTGATAATATAGTTGGGAGGTGGAGATGAAATTGCTTTCATATTCTTATTTTGTATCTCTTATCGTTCCTCTTAAAACTTCACATTTTGAGAGAGCAGAATTTAAAAATGTTTATGTTCACACTGTTTCTAACCTTGCTCTTTCTCACCGGAAGACATTGATACTGGCTAATCTCAGGCTCTTATCACACACGGCAAAACAGTCTTTTTTTCAGAATAAGATCATAATCCTATGATTTGAATCCAAAGGCCTTGAAACATCCCCCACACCATCCCAAAGTCTCAGGGACAACTGTAAGATGCTAGCTTAAACAAATTAAAACATTGCAACCAATTCACTGGCTCACTGTAATTAAGAAGTAGAATCAAGTAAATAGAATAGCATAGAATAGAATAGTATAGAATAGAATAGAATAGAATAGTATAGAATAGAATAGAATAGAATAGAATAGAATAGAATAGAATAGAATAGAATAGAATAGAATAGAATAGAATAGAATCATTAAGGTTGGAAAAGACCTCTGAGATCATCTAGTCCAACCATCAACCCAACACCACCATACCTACTAAACCATGTCCTGAAGTGCCACATCTACACATTTTTTGAACACCTCCAGAGATGGGGACTCCACCACCCCCCTGGGCAGCCTATTCCAGTGCCTCACCACTCTCTCAGTAAAGAAATTTTTCCTAATATACAATCTAAATATACTCATTCCAGACTTATGAAGTAGAAAAGCTTATACTCTGTGGTTCAAGAAGTTAGAAGGTCTTCTTGATGAACTTGCTGATTGTGTTTTTAGTATCCTTTTGCCAAAATCCACATTTATTTTTATAATTCTATTGCAGCTTGGTGGATTTTATTGAATTTATCGTCTGACCTCCTAATTAGTTTTGTAAATGTGAGCCTAAGTTATGAAATTGCCTTTGAAATCCAATCTTGCACTGAATACCACATATTTACTTTTGCTGCCATCATGACATATAATTTTCTTATATTTGTCTTAGTATCATATTGTTTTTAGTGTCTTGGTTTGTTTGATTTTTTCTCTTTTTTTCTGTTCCAGTAGCTTATTAATCACTTGCTATGCTGGACAATATTCTGTCCATTCATTTGCACCTGCACAACTGTTTAATATTTTTATATTTTTAGCTAAGACATATATATACACACACGTTCACTAACTACCCCAAATATGCACTAACCACCCTCCCCCGCAAAATATCCAACAAAACCAAACCAAAAGTATTTTCTAACATGAAAATTTAACCAGTTTTCTGGAGAAACACTGAATGTATTGACCAAAAATTATCATGTATCAAAAAAAAAGAGAAGTATAAAAAAACAGAATGTGAATTTATTCCTATAAATATGGTTTAGAGAGCTTGTAGAGTACTAGGAAGCAGACTGAAACTAATTTCAAAACAGTCATCTAAAAAGGTCTAATCAAAATTTTCTACATTAAAAGCATTGGTAGAAGGATGTCAACTGATCACTGGTTGATTAACCAGCTGACACCCTAATAAATTAATTTCTACATGTTATGCAATATTTGTTAAAAGATTAGGACATCATTCATAAATAGCTAAAATGAACTTCAGCAGTGTATTACTAAAACTTTAGCAGGAAGATAAATGTCTTGGTTTCATGAGAACATAATAGTAGTACCTCTGAAACACTGTTTTCTCTTTTCTCTTTCCGCATTTTTGCAGGAGGAATTTACTTTTACAGGGAAGGTACTGATAGCCAGAAAATGGGACATTTCAGGAACTGCCTTTGCACCCTAAACCTATGAGAACAAGCTCATAGTAGAATTCAAATTAGATTTACAAAGTTCTGTAAATTATACATCTATATGTCTAAATAGTAACAGGAAAGTCTTAATCAAAATCTCATCAAAATCTCCTAGGAAAGTGATAAAAATTTGGTGCACAAACAATGTAACAACACATAAACTGTGTTATTTATACGAGCACATTAAATTTAGTGTGCTTAAAACTATAGCTTGCATTTCACATATAATATCGATCATTTGTTATCTCGCGCCAACCATATGAGAAATTAGTCTGCTGTGGTATCCAGATGGAAGATTCCTCTCCAACTGACTAAATATGACAGACACTGAAAAAGTCTGAATATTTGTCCAAATTAAACTTTTATAGCCAATTACTCATCAATGTTTTTCTCTGATCCTTTGGGATATGAATATTAGTTTATGTGTTCAAGAACCACTGCAGAGAATAAAATTTAACTTAGCTGGCAGAAATAAAATTTAAGTGACTGAAAATGCATTGGTATTTCATAAAGCAAAAAGATGGCCTTAGACTTTTGATAAACATACAAATATATGAATAAAATATTTACACATTTAGCTGAGACTCACTGTAAAACAAGATGAAGCTATTGGGTTGCATTCATTTGTGTAACCAAACAGTTCTCATTACGATGAGTAATACATGGTCTCTAGTACATCAACATGTTATGAAAGGTCTGAGTTTCCAAATGTATTCTGACAGCTGCCTTTTTCCCCCAGAAAACCAATACTTTATTTCATTCACTCCTTTTACCAGTTCATTAGACTTGAATCAAAAATGTGAACACTAATGTTCAAGTAGACCTTTTGTGGTACTTTACAGAACAGATATATTAATGAGTGAACTTCAAAAGATTTTTACAAGTCCTTGCTTCATTAAGATTTGCCATAATATGTGTCAATGTGACCTTAAAAGCAACTAGCTTTTCAACATCAAATATAGTACTGCATTATGACAACTCTGGTGTAAATTACAGTTTGATATTCAAAGTCTACTTTAGATTTTTTCCTGTAATTGGGAGAGATTGAAAAGTATAAATGAAGATATAAAGGACCTTCATTTCCCTCCTACATAGGACTTTTTTTTTTTTTTTTAATAGATAAAACTCTGGTGTTTTTGCAGGAAGATCATATTTCCTGTCAAATATGTTGAGCTTAAAGAAAACATTAGATAATAGCTTCCCAATTTCCTCTATGTCAAATTCAGGAAAAAAGGTAAGCACTTATGCATCATTTTGAATGCAGGTGGTAAAATACATCTGATTAGGTACTAGTATCAATTAGGAACACTCTTTTCATTTCAAAATCCAACACACTTAGGAGTAAAGTAATAAATTTTGGAGATGAAACTAATCAAAGAAAAAAAGATAAATGACTGGGTTGTTTTCAATACTACTAAAAACAGGTAGTAAGATGTTAATTTTGTTTGTGGGTTTGGACTTACTACAACTAGGTTGCTTGGGATTTTTTCAACACCCAACTTTTTGACTATTTTTATACCTTCTGTTGAGGTACCAGTGTCATACCTGTTTTCACAGAATCTTGAACTGAATATGAATTAATAATTTTCCTTCTTCCTTTCTCATGTCTGACTGTCCCATTTACACATCTGGTCTGAATTTACATATCTATGTAATATCCATAAAAAATAACAGAGTTTAATAATTACACAGCATCTCTCAGCTGGACAGTTTAGCATTCTTCATGGCCATTAACTGAATAAGTTTCATCTTATTCTGTGACACAGGTGATTTTCTTCCTTTTACAGATACACAGGAGTTGGCCAGAAATACTGAATTCTTATTGTTGTAAACTGATGCAGTTATAACTTTGCTGATGTGTACAGCAGCTGAGGGTCTAGGCAAAATAAAAAGTGATTCTTTCCTCCTAAAATGTGAGGTTGAAAGAGGAATAATGAGGGCTACAAAATAGGAATATGAAAATAATTTCTTCTTCTTGTGTCTCCCTGTTTTGCAAAGCATATGACCACCAAACTGCTTTACTATGATTTTGTTTTGTCAGACATGCAGTTAACTCTTTATATTCTTGGTATTTAAGGAATGCTAAAACTATCAATATATCTTTTTTTTTTTTTCTCCCCTGAAATAAAACTAGTAACATATTTACATCAGGTTGATCTACTTTTACAGTGCAGCTGCCAAAAAAGGAGGGTAACTTGATCTCTAGGCACTAGGTAATGACAGTTGCTATATGTTTCAGATAACTATGGAATCATTAATTTCCTTTATGTTAAATGGTGTGCACATCTCTTATCTTCCGTCATGCAAATTTAGCAGTGATACGGAAAGCAGAATGAGCCAGAGAAAAATTACCAGCTGGATCAGGCCAGTAGGTCATCCAGCTCAATATCCTGTCTCTGAGCAAAACCAGTCACAAATACTTTGCAAGGGATATAAAAAACAGGGCAACTGTGATTTTTCCCAAAGTACATTACTTCAGCTTCCATCAGTCAGTGAGATTAAGATTTCCTGAGCTGTGGTTCCATTAGACTTGCTGGTCTGGTGGATTGGTTTTCCTGTATTTTTCTTAATTTTTCATGGATTTTTTAATTTTAGTAATTTTGACACATAGAATGTGTTGTGGTAATAAATTAGCCAAAGCAAATATGCATTCTGTGAACATTTATTAATCATTTCCTTTTGTTTTTCAAGCCTGTGACCTGACAGTATCACTGAGCACCTTTAGTTTTTGTGTTACAAAACATGGATTGGTCATTTCATATTCACATTTTCCTTTGCATGTTGAATAGGCCTGACCTGTTTCTCACTCTGGAAACTACACCATCCCTTTGATCATCTCTGCTTCTGTTCTGTCTTTCATTTTACCTTTGCAGATGCATGTTAGCAGGCTGCTTGGAAAATTCAGAAGAGACTTCTAATGGCATCATCTGCTTTATTTTCCTAGAATTTCTTTTCTCTTTTCATCTAATACTGCTCCACTTGTATGGCAGTATCCTTCAATGAAAATGAAACAATGTCCTGCTCTTAAGGATTGCTTAAGTGACCCATTGCCTCTCAGTGCTTCCTCTGAGTCTTCACAATTAAATATACTGTCTTTCTGCCATTAGAAGCCCCTAGCTATCTGCAAAGTAAGAGATTAAGTCAGTGATCTGAATTCCTATCCCCCAGTTGACAGCAGAGAGCATTATCAACAAGGCACCAGGCTGGCCTGATAAAGAAAAACTTGGGCATTTTATTCCATAAGGATTTTTTACCTGGTAATGTAGGAGTTCAGTTACAGCAGGAGTTCAGTTTTTTGCGCATTGAAACAAATGAATGAAAGCAGCAAGGGTGAGATTTATTTTGTTTCATATTTTATTGTCTGGAAACAGCTGAACTCAACTAATCAATTATTTCATAGATTTCTGAAGTTACAGTCATTGTGGAAATGGTTATTGCATTTCTGTACTATTGTGAGTGTGTGTGATGTTTTATGAAATACCCAAGTCAGATTTTGTATGTACCAGACATAATCCCTAGGAATTTTCTGAATCATATTTATTTCACTTTGATTTTTCTTCCCACCATGAACATGAGATGAAAGAATGCATTTCTCCGTTTCTCTCATGTAGTTAAATTTGGTTCCCTGGGATATTCTGTGAGCATGAGATTGATAGAATAAGCCACGTATTCATCAATCCCTTGATATTGCTGCTAAACTGACTTTTTCCCTGCCGGGAACACCTCTATTCTTGGTAATATGGAAAAGGTTTGCTGCACTGGTTGGCAAAGTTTTTACCATCTGTGCTACTATATTCTTTGAGTGATGGAAAAGAACAAGCACGGAATTTGTCCATAAGTTTCAGATCTCTGTCATAGGATATGTTTACTACTATAATTGAAAAAGACAAATAGCAAATTCAGAGTTTAAGCCCCTGACTAACTATTCTGATACCCTGTTCAGTTCACATCTCTAACAATTCAACTCAGAACTACTGTATTAGCTTGGTTTTGCCTAAAGAAAATCCTCTAGCAGGCCACTTGGTTCTGATGCACAGACATCTTTCCTGGAGAAAAGGACACTCAGGGAAGACCTTACTGCTCTCTACAACTACCTGAAAGGGGGCCATAGTGAGGTGGGTGTTGGTCTCTTTTCCCAAGTGTCAAGTGATAGGACAAGAGGAAATGGCCTCAGGTTGCACCAGGGGATGTTTAGATTGGATATTAGGAAAAATTTCTTCATGGAAAGGGTTGTCAAGCACTGTCAAGTCAACAGGCTGCCCAGGGAAGTGAATGAGTCCCTATCCCTGGAGGTGTTTAGAAGACATGTAGATGTGGTGCTTAGGGACATGGTTTAGTGGTGGACTTGGCAGTGTCAGGTTAACAGTTGATGATCTTAAACGTCTTTTCCAACCTGAATGATTCTATGATTCTAAGATTCTATCAAGAGTGAGAATTTCTCATCTAACTTCAGATATTGCCAGTGTACATGTCTACAGCTAAGTTTATGACCTTAAGTGCTTTTACAGCAAGTGGAGAGAAATAGGTGAGTTTAGGTCACGATTCATCTGTCTTTTTTCAGATGTTTTTTATAAGGCGAGGAGAATCATATCCTAGGATTACCTATTTCTCTTCACTATTAAAGAGGACCATGAACTTTCAATGCAGTTATCTACCCTGTAGATTGTAGGCAGCTTCGTTGGATGTTTGGTCAGATCTCTTCTACCAGAAGACAAATGCATTACTTTTTTTTTGTGGGTTTTTTTTTTTTTTTCTAATAGTCATCCTTACTATTAAAAGTGTTACTTATTTCTCATTTGAATTTATTTAGAAATGGCTAGTGCAGTTGGTAGGTCTTACTATCTTAGATTTAAAAGTCTGTTTTTAATAGAATTCAATAAAATTTAATAGAATTCAGTACTAAGACAAACTTGCTCACAAAAAGAAAACAATGCAAATGGAAAATCAGAGATAGGAGTGGAAACAGACCTATTCCAATTTACTAGCAGTGGAAAATGTATTTTTCCTCTTACTGCTGTTTATTTTCTAAGACAAAGTCAAATAGGATCATAATAGAAACTTGTTAAAGTTTTCTCAACATTTTCTTGTTATACTATGTGTTATTATGAAAACTGTAGTTTATAATATCCCAGATAACCTATTTATTTCAGCAGAAAATTTGAGCCTTCAGTTAAAACATTAAAGTATAATTCTTAGCAATAGAGAATCATAGAACCATAGAATAGATTGGATTGGAAGGGACCTTTAAAGGTCATCTAGTCCAACCCCCCTGCAATGTGCAGGGACATCTTCAACTCAGTCAGGTTTTACAGAGCCCTGTCCTACCTGACCTCGAACGTTTCCAGGGATGGGATTGGGCACCTACAACCTCTCCGGACAACCTGTTCTAGTGTTTTACCACTTTAATTGTAAAAAAAGTCTTCCTTATGTCTAATGTAAATCTATATGAGCTGTTCAGGGAATCCAAGACCCAACTCTGTAGTCTCTGCTATGAGTTTTTGCAGGTATTGTATCTTGAATTACTTGCAGTCTCCTTTTTTACCCTTCAAAAGTTAGAATTTTTTTATTTCTTCCAGTATAATTGAGACCTGTAAAACTGTTATGTTACTTATAGTTGATTGTGCCTTGCATTTACAAAATCTTTTTTATATATTAATATTGTTTATTATTGTATTATGTTGCCTCCTGATCACTGATGTATTTAAGTATCTAAAGATGAAGCTTGTATGCAGATACGGACCTGTGTTTGATCAATTTAGATTTTAGACACCAACATATCATAAAAAATACAGTTTGGGGACTAAAATTCATTAAGCCATTTTGTTTATTGAAACAGAGATATACCCTGACTCTAAAAGAACTGTATGGCTTTGGGAAGTTGTACTGTATCAGTTTTCTCACTCTCCTCTATTGCTATAGTGTCACATTTGTCATTGTTTAGTAGTAGTAACAGCTAATATCTCAAAAAGATATATTCTGCTCAAAGACCTTAAATGTAGGTCAATGAATCATAATGCAGTTCCTTTGTAGAAATTCTCCATACTACAGAATGGCTATGCTGGTGACTCCATTACGTTCCCTCTCCTTCTTGTGAGGGACATGGCTGATAAGTCCCTATTGCCTTTCAGTTTTTCCCTAGTCTTAGTAGACATGGTGTTGTTGGGTTGACAGACTAGATGATCTCAGAGGTCTTTTCCAACCTCAATGATTCTATGATTCTATGATTCTATGGCTCTATGGTTCTAGTTCAGTGGTCTCCAAACTATTTTGATTGCACACCACATCAGTAAAAAATTTTTGAGGACACCCTGCCAATGTACGTATATGTGTTTATTTATAAATTACATATAAATACTACTGCAGTTGTAATATTTTTCTTCCTCCATCCCAGTGAATTGTCTTGCGTACCCCCTGGGGTGCATGCACTCTGCTTTGGAGACCACTGCCCTAGTGGAACAGTCCCTTAGGGTCATGGACAGAGCTGACAGTGTTAGTAGCCCCACGAGAGAACAAAGTAACCATTTCTTCTGTCAGCCTGTCCTGTAAAATAGATGAAGTACAAAATTACTTATTGGCAGCAACCATCTTAAAATATGAAGATCTTTGTTACTAGATGTTACTAGAAAACAGCGTAAAAAAACTGTAGTAGAGACCTATATGCACCTTGTAGCTGGCATCAATGGTATTTCTGTTATTAGCTTATTGTAGCTCAGCATATGCCCTCTTTGGCTCCGATTCATGGAACCTACCAGTGTGCAGCCATGCTCAGTGCTGCATGGGACTTTAATTCCTGCTAATTCAGAGTTTAATAGAAGGAGGGTAGTGGAAAAAGAGATTCCAGACAAGCAGCTTTGCCTGTGCTATTCTACCTGTGTGTTTCATCACAAACCTAAAGATTTTAGGCTCTTAATACACAGATTCAATCAACTACATCAAGGAGCAACAACTGATTTTTCAGAACCATGGTTCTATCTGAGTATAGGTTCTGCTTGTAGGTACATGCATTTTCTAATTTTTTTTTTCCTAAAAGTTAGTTTTTATTCCAAGTATTTTCACAGTGTATGGGTGTTTGTTTCAAGGCTACTATTTTGTTAATTTTTAGAAAGAGTTTACAGTAACCATCTTTGTGTACTATGTATGCATCTAAACATAAGTTTTCTTTTCACTGTCTGCCATTACCAATTATATATATAAATTGAAAACATTAATATGTCTGAGACACTTAATGATTTCTTATGGTCCCTAGAATGTCACCCTTTTTAGACCCCGATGTCGGGGTATTTTGTATTACTATTTAATATTATTACCATATTATTAATATGTTAAGGTGCCTAGAGCCTTCTGTTGGCATCTTTATTTATTTAAATACTAATTAAGAAGGCATTAAATCAATTGTTCCTTTTTCTTTGCTCTCTTTTGTCTTATTATCATTTCTGTCACGTACTCTTAACTGTACCAGGCTTTTGCTTTTTCAGCTGAATCAGATACATTAAGTGAGAGTCCTGGGCTGAATTTCCTGCAGACTCAGGGAGGCTGCACTGAGGAAGCAAGCATAATATTATTACTATTACATAGCTTTATGGAATGGTTCCATAGTTATCTGTATAACGTAGCAGCAACTTGACAAGATTTTCCCTGGGAATGATGGCATTTCTTTTGTTTATGGATTTCTTACAATTTTTATAACAATATTCCACTATCAGAGATCTCCTAATGCTCATATCTTCATGAAACCTCTCAAAGGTTATTACTAAGGTCTTCCAAAAATTCTGCGAGTGTCATTAGGTTGATCTTGATAAGCTTTAAGAAGAGTAATGCTGTGTGCGAGGCTGCAGTTTGCTGCAAACAACTGTTTGCATTGCATCAAACTAATCCTTGTTATTCAACTGTTTGCTGCTGTTACTGAATTAATTTCAAATGCTGGGTCTACAGTTAGCTGTATGTATCAATTCTGTTAAGGATAAAACATGACATGTGAAAAATGATTCAAAAGTGGTTTTTAGATTTTGTTACTTTTGCCAAATCAAGCAGTACTGAAAATGAATTGCTTGTTGCTTGACAAATATCGAACGTATTTAAAATATGTTTCCACTACATGCAAGATAAAACAAAAATACTAAATGGATATTGCTACAGCTGCCCTTAGGATGCTGGGTTTCTTACATGCTCTTCACTGTCTTGTCATATGCTGGGCTACTTTCTTGACTAATGCTTGCCACTGAATTACAGTTTCCTCTCCAGACTGTCTTTTGGAATTGAGTTCTCATATGTGTATTTGTTTACTCAGAATTAGCTTTATTATTTGTCAAGGTGTAAAGAACAAGAGAATATGTGTACTTAGAAACAATTTTGTAGTTACAGTACAAAGTTACAGAAGATAAAATGACAAACCAGTATGATTAACAGTAAAGATTTTCCTCTGCTATTCAAGCACTTCAGCTAGCTTGTGATGCTTGCAAGTTAGCTTTTAAGCCAAATGGAGAAGAGTACTCTAGAGAGTTTTCATGAGTACATTTTCCTGTAGAGAAGATGTTCTGTCAGAGCACTGTCCCTGAGGCTAAGAAATTATTCCCTGCAGGTTCTCTGGCTATTCAAACCTCTCCCTCCTCTACAGGATGGGACATTAAAAGCACAGCTGACCATGTCCAGTTTCAGTACTTCTCAGCTGTTGAATTGGAATGTTTCACGGTTGATTCCTCTTGTTGGGTAGGAACATTTTCTTGATGTCTTGTGCTTAAGAAGGTTTTTGTGGCTTCTTTGCTTCACTGTTACCTGTAGAGGTTGTATTCCTTCTTCTAATCTACATTGCAGAAAATCAATCTGTTTACGTGAAGATGAAAGCTTAAGGAGATACCTGTTGTTTATTTTTCTCCCACTTAGACCCTTCATCCAAGGAGAGGACTAACCCCTGTGCTCTCAGTGACCTGTTTACTGATGTTGTACAGTTGCCACAGATTGCAACTGTTGTACAGCTTTAGAGCAGAGAATGACTGTTGAGGATCAGCAGGCTAATAGCCTGCACTCCATGGGGAAGAGGGTGTACTCTATATCTTTGCAGTTCTGGATGGCTTTGTTGTCCAGGTATGAGTTTAAGTCTCTGGTGAAGTCTCTGTCTTTGCTATATCACTTCTGCTGATTCCTGGGAAGACTTCACTGCAGTAGCGATGGAAGCCTAGGCTGCTTTGGGCACAGCACTTCAACTGTAGTCACTACAGCTGAAATGGCATTTTTCTCAGTAGTTTTGGCTATCCATTAGTGCAGAGACCTCTGGATGCAGGGTGCTGGACTTCCTGGAAAGTTGCAGGTCTTTATGGAAGATCTCTGCTTTGAAGGGAACTATCCCAGCTAAAGGACCAATGAGGTTGTCCTTCTTTTCAAGATTGCCTGGATATCTATGTTCCTTTGCCCTTCTTTCTTTCCTCCCCCTCCCCTTCAGCTAGCTGAAACAAACTCCACAAAATACGGTTTTTAATGTAGAAACTGAATTGTGTCAGTTAATCTCAAAGTTGAGTATTTTTTGAAAACCATCTGATAAAAGGTATTTTAATAGCTTTGGCTGCAAGATGTTCCACTATATTGTGAGCGCTGTACTAAACTGAGGTTTATGAAGGCACTACATTTGAAGAATAAGAATTAATGTTGTCTGCACAGAGCCTCTCTGTGAAAGATCACAGAATCACCAAAGTGCTGATGTTGGAAGGGACCTCTTGACATCATCTAGTCCAACCACCTGCTCAAGCAGAGCAGGGTCACCTAAATCAGGTTTCTCACAACCACATTCAGTCATGTTTTGAAAATCTCCAAGGATCAAGACTTGACAAACCTCTCTGGGCAACCTGTGTCAGTGTTTGATGACCTTCACAGTGAAAAAGCATTTTCATGTGTTCAGGTGAAATTTCCTGGTATTTGATTTAAGTCCAATAAAATGTCAGAGAACAAGCCATGGGCAGGTTTCACAAACAAACCAAAAAATTAATACAGTGAATAAAAATTTTGAAAAAAATATCCACATACTACTCATGTCTATGTGTACTCATCAGTCACAAATCCATTGTATAGTTTAGTTTAAACTAAAAATATCTTTTAAAAAATATTACCTGAACTCAGCCTGCTTTTCTTGTTGCTCATTCCTTATTCATATCTCTGGTGATGAATCTGGACAGT
>VZTL01025438.1:0-18251 GCA_013400535.1 Scopus umbretta | reverse complement strand
CCTAACTAGGATGCTTAAGGCTTCAGGAAGACATTCAGCCTAACCTCAACTAGTTTTACTTTATTTTTCCTTGCTTGAGTGGTATTATTATCACAGCTATGGGAGGGAGGGGGGGAGGGGGAAAAACTGAAACATAATGACAAAGATAATTCATGCAATAAATGTTGCAAATGTTAAGCCTTCATAGTTAAAAATTTTCTCTTGTGATCATTTACTTCCAAGACAGGAGTAGTGTAGTGGAAAAATGTATATACTGCCCAATAGCATCCTCATCATAATTTCAAACCCAGAACATTTGACTGTCCTCAAAATGAAGAACACCTGTGTTTCTTATCTGCAACTATAAGTCAAAAGTACTTCACAGGGATGTCATAGGGCAAGAGTTCTGAACGGACACATCTGTAAAGGTGAAAATTTATAACAAACTTTTGAATCTTATTGCATCTTCTGGCAATAGTCCCTCCTATGATGATCTTTTCACTTGTGGTAATATGCAGATGCCAGAACATTTTCATTTTCTGCATATTGAACTTGAATGTTTGAAATTAAGTGAATTTATATGCATGCTCTGTGAATAATACAGTTGATTACACTATTCACAGGTATTCAGAAGAATGAATATTTTTAAATGTGATTTGCTGATTATATTGTATTTTATTACTTTATTTTAATAAAGTAATAAAATTAGCTTTTGGTTATTAATTTCAGACACAGCACTGTTTTTTCCATCCTTCACTGGAAATTCTTATTTGGAACTACCTTCTCTGACATCTGTATCTGAGACCAGGACTGCATCTGGGCAGGAAACAAGCAATCTGACGACTCTGTACTTGACAGTGAAAACAACTGCTCTAAATGGCACAATTCTTTACAGTAAGTACCAATGATACTTGAAGCTAAGTATCAGTTTTAGCTCCTTCAGGTCCTTATTAACTTTAGTGTACATCAGCTGGCAATTCCTATTCAGCAGCAAAATGAGTCATTAAAATGCAGTAGAAGCCTTTTGGTATTCTAATGCATGATGCATTATAAAATTTGAACCATCATTCCTTGTGTTTCTCTGGAAAGTTCTTTAATTTATGACTCATTGAGCAAAACATAACTTACAACTGAAAATGCTGCTTCCTGACAAGAAAGAACATAGTAAGCATATGACTCCAGTAATAAGTGTTACAGCTCTAAAATACAAATGTTGAAGAAGTTTTGAACAATTTATTACAGAGAAACAGCTTGTCCATAGTTGGAATGAGACTCACTTTTTATTACAATCGTGATCTTGGTTCCAAAGATATTTTGACTTGCAGAAATATCTTAAGTTCTGCAAATTTACCATATTTCAGAGTATTTACTGTGATTTCACACTTCAGAGGAGTCTTTTGTGGTCCCTGGAGAGTATACCTGCAGACTTGGACGTATGGTTGTTAATACTACATAAGAATGTTGTTTCTTGCCTGCATATTTCATTCCTCAGTATATGGTATGAACTTCTCAAACAGTATGCTTTTCACTAGTCAGCAAGAAAAACAGGTTTCTCTGTCAGTTGAATATTTCATTACATATTTTAGCTTGTAATTTCTATCCAAATGGAAAACCTGGAAAGTGAGATGATTTCTTCCTGAACACAGAAAGAGCTAGGAAAATGTGTTTGTGTAATCTATGTGATAGATTTCCTCCATGAAGACAAAATCATTAGGAGCATTCTCTGTTCACTGCAGCTTCCTAGGTTTTGTCCACACAAAGAAATCTTGGTGATTTAATATAAATTACTTTGATTATTTTTTGTTATTTTTATATTAATCTAGAAGTAATATATGTGAATTCACCTGCACTGTGTAAATATTTATAAGCCAAGGTTAAAAGTAGTATGAGTGTCATGACACTATTTAATTATGCCTTTTATTGTTATCTGTATAACACTTTATTTAGATACAAAACACCAAATTGAATATTTATGTTCATTGATTTTCAAAATGCTATCTTAAATCCTTGTATGTTATAGCTGGGCTGTTGCTGCAGCTGCCTAAGCTACATGGCTGCTGAATTTGCTAAGGATCATGGATAAGTGGTGATGCGGCAGTTCTTTGTGTTGAATTGTTTTATACTTGTTAATTATTTCAATTTCAAGAGGAGTTATTTGTCCTTCAATAAGAATTCAAGGAAGGTCACTGGAAGTGCTCTGAATATATTTGCCATTTAATGATTTTGTTTCCCTCATCACTGCAAAGTAGTTGGCGTCCAGCCAAAGTTAAAGTAAAGCTTGCTATCTACCCATAAGCCTTAATGAGTAAGCATATCTGTTAAAAAAAAAAAAAAATAAAAAAATCCAACCTGGAAGTTTCTCTGCTGTTCTCAGGAGGGAGTGGAGTTTTCTGAAAACCTGGATTAGTGTACTGTACTCGCACAACCAGAACGAAATTTGTTATTTGTTTCTATCACTACTTGTTGGAAAAGGTTTTGATTTGAAAGTAGTACATTTAGGAAGCTGGGGAGGGATGGTGGTTGGAGTAGCTTTGAAACAATTTGCAGTGCTGGATGCTGTTTGCCTAGTTTACAACTCAACTATTTTTCACATAGTAAATTTGCTTATCTTTGCAAATATCAAATGTGCAAAATTTGTAACTGAAAATCAAATTCCAACTCTTTCATTATCTATGCTTTCCCATAATTGCAAAAAAATATAAGATACTTGCTCCTCCATTGTATTTTATACAGATATTACACAAAGATGGACAGTATATCCTCCTTTTTTGTTTCTATCCAGCTACACAAGGCATGTCTAGAGAAGGGCAACGAAGTTGGTGAAGGGCCTGGAGAACAAGCCTTAGGAGGAGCAGCTGAGGGAATTGGGGTTGTTTAGTCTGGAGAAGAGGAGGCTGAGGGGAGACCTTATCGCTCTCTACAACTTCCTGAAAGGAGGGTGTAGTGATGAGGGTGTTGGTCCCTTCTCTCATGTAACTAGTGATAGGATGAGAGGAAATGGCCTCAAGTTGCGCCAGGGGAGGTTTAGATTGGGTATTAGGCAAAATGTCTTTCCTGAAAGAGTGGTCAAGCATGAGAACAGGCTTCCCAGGGAGGTGGTGGAGTCCTCATCCCTGGACATGTTCAAAAAACATGTGGATGTGACACTCCAGGACATGGTTTAGTAGACATGATGTTGTTGGGTTGATGGTTGAACTAGATGATCTCAGAGGTCTTTTTCAACCTTAATGATTCTATGATTCTAAGAACTGGTTTTCACACCAGTTTTAATAGATTATAAGCCATCATCTGTTTTAATGCAAACACAAATGTACTTGCCTTCTTAATAATGACCTTTTCCCTAATTGTTTTCTGTATGTATTGCAGAAGCATACAAATAGTATCAGCTGATGTACTGAAAATGTCTGGACTTCTTACAGTTACCTTATCTCTAAATTATTGGCAGAATGTGAGGAGATTTCTCTTTAAATATGTCAGGAGAAAAAAGGTTGAAAATATACACGGTTGTTACATTTGTGCCAATAAAGATTAGTCATCGTTTGAGAAATATGTCTTTGTTGCATACAGTATGCATTCTTATAATTTTTTATTCTATTCCTTATTGATTTTACTTGTTTGCATGATTTAATTTCACCAACATGTCAAAGCAAATTGAGATATTTAACCACGAAGTAAAATAAATTGCAAATGATCATAAAAAATGGATAAATTTATAAAGTTTTACATCATCATTTACACTTCTAACAGAGTCAGCATAATGCTGTTCACAAGTCCTTTAAGGGGAGATTGTTTAACTTCTACTATAGATGGTATTCTATAACTTCTAACAATTGGTTTTTAGATATCACAGGCCATGTTTATAGTATTTCTTAAGACCAGCTCCTTTTTCATAGGTTGTGCTTGTAAATTATTTCCCTGTGCTCTCAGAAGCTCTGTTGCTCATATCCACCCATATTCTGCTTACCCTCCTAAAACTAAAGATGGGCCTTTCGGGCAATTCAGTCATAGTCTATTTGTCTGTTATTTCAACTGGCATTCTCAAGCAGAGCATTTCACAGTATCCTTCCTCTGTCAAAATATGGTTTTTTTGCCTAATAAAGCTTCATCCCATAGCTTAATAGGAATTTAAATCTGTCTTTTCTAGATAGGCAACCATTTGAGCCTAGTGGCCCATTGCCACCACATGGATGTATGAAAATAGCCTTCCAGCTTGCAATTTCCTGTGAAAGAATTATTGCTGAGATCTGGTTTTTTTGACCTGATCCCTTCACATAATGTCTACTAAGGTCAAGATAAGTTACCCCTAATATTCAACAAGATTTTTAACTCAGATGGTTCCTGATCTCTGTTTGTTCCCAGAACCTACCTGTCTTGCTCAAGACTCAGGCTTTTCCTATGAAGGCAATTTCCCACCATATCCATTAGGTAGCATGTGCTTTTCCACATTGCCAGAAGAAAATTCTTCAGAGAGACACTCTGCCTTCTCATGTTCACTATAGAAAGATTTAAAGGACTGTCCTTTCAAAGAATCTCATACCACCTAGCAGGTAATATGAAGAATGCTATTAGTCACATGTTAAGTCTGACTTATAAGCATTCCCTAGACTAAAGTTCAAGCAGTAACACTTGCTGAGGTTTCAATGAGTAATGCTACCTTCGGGGGAGCTGTCCTAATTTTTTTTACTTTACTAGTTATAACAAGAACCTTCTTCCAAATTTTCACTAGTGGACAATGTGAATGGACAGACAGAATCACTGCGAGAAGAGAAATAAGCTATTAATCTGTAACTTCACTTCTTCAAGACATGTTGTCAGTATATACATTCACAACCCTCCTTGGCTTCATTCTTTCTGAATTCAAGGTAACTTACAGATTTACTTATTGACAGAAATTGGAACTGCCTGGAACAGCATGGGTGGGGAGAAGAGGAGAAGATAAGGAAACAAATGATGCAAGATGTTCATATAGCAGTTTTGCTACGGTTAAAAGCAGTGACTTTTTTAACAGTGATTGTGCAATAGATTTTGGAAAAGAATTTTCAAACTATCATGGAAGGAAATCTTAAAAGCTAAAAGCATAAAATCCAGTCAAATTAAAGTAGCTTTGGAGTTAATTAGGTATTCAGAATACAAAATATGTCTAAGCGTAAAAGATTTTCAGTAGGTCATCAGGATTTGTAACAGACTGAAGAAACCCTGTGTTGACTAGAAAGCTGGTCTCAAGGAGAGAGTTTACGTTGTGAACTGTTCCTGTTATGAACTATACAAAAACAAATGGTCAGAAAGTTGCAAGCATCTGTTGCCTCTCTCTATCTGCTAAAATATATTATCTTTTTCTTTCTCTTTTGTCTTCAAATTAAAGTTGATCATTTCCTCTTTACAAATTAGAAGGTTTTCCAGCAAGGAGCTGTCCCAAGTACACCCACATTTTTCATATCTTTCTGAATAAAAATGTTAAGGGATGTTCTAAGCTGTGGCCACCTCCAGCAGCTCCAGGTCTGGGACTCCCTCCTTCCCAGCTGCTGGAACCCAGCCCAGAGACTCAGAAGTCTCCATCCCAGGCTGATGGACATGGCTGCTGCTTTCCCATTTGCAGATTAAACCATGCAAAGTTAATCCCAGAGACACACAGATGCGCACACATGCAGACACACAGAACATGACACAGCTGACTACACAGTCTGCCACAGGCAAGGCACTGCCTTCAACAGCACCTGCCTAGAAGACTCACGTAAAATATGACTGTAGAAAGCCAGGTCCTCTCCTCCTCTCTGGCTGGTAGAGATGGAAGTTGACTAGTGAAGGCACACACATGACACTTGCTGGATTCACAAGCATATGCACATTTGTGGGTCCCCCCAGCACCAGCATGCCCCTCTGTGTCCATCTGATACTGCTGCCCAGATCCCAGGCCTTCTTTCCCACCCCACGGGTCTCCTACTTGGTGGCTCACTGACAGACGCATGCATTCAGACACCTGTCCCCCAGGTACGTCACACTTGGGGGTGCCCCAAATACCAGCATGGACCCTCTACCTATCTGAGACCCATGCCTGGACCTGAGGCCTCCTACTTGCAGGTAGTAACTTGGGGTTTGTTAGCAAATACACTCACCTACACTCAGAAGCTGGTGCAAGGCACACAGGCTGGGACCCATGGTCCCACTCCAGCCACTGGCACTGAGTCTGTTGCTCACTTTGCTCACACCAGTTGCTCCCAATGACTGGCAGCTGAGACCCTCACCCACACCAGTAGCTGGAGACCTTCACTGGCTGCACTTGCTAGCATCACAGGCCTGCAGGTGCCTACACCCTTGGTCTGACTACCTTTGCTGGCCCCAGATCCACTCAGGCCTGTCTCTTCAATTACTGCCACCTAGGCCTTGCAGCCCCCTGCACACACGCCCACATACAAACACAATTATCCAGATCTCTTCCAGTAGCTGTTTTTTGGGACTCATAATGTTACTGTGCCAGTGGTTGGTAGCTGAGACCCCCTATCTGCTCCTGTCTCTGGCACTGAAATTCCCGCTGGTTCCATTAGCTGACACTACAGGTCAGGGTGCATACACTCCCAGTCTGAGTCCAGTAGCTGGCACCAAACCCACTCACACTGTTCCCCTTATAGTAGCTGGCACTTACTCCTTGCAGCACTCTAACATGTGGGATAGAGAGTGAGATTAGACAGAGAGATAGTCAAGAAAGGGTTCAATAAGAAGACAGGACAGACTGCGCAGGGCGCAGTCAGACAAGCATGCTGACTGGCACCATTTTACATGCAACCCTCCCCTTCAGGTCTGTTCCTCCTTTGTTCCTCCTCAGTTCCCTGTTTGTACACATTTTCTCATTGGTTTGCATAGTTCCACCAACACAACCCTCCCCCAGTATCCCAGACCCCCAGGTTTGCACCCTTCTTACTTGTAAAGTCCAGGTTGGCACTCTGAAAAGATGCCTGAAGTGTCTTGATTAGCCCATCCATTAGTGTAAGTGATAAGATTGGTTTCTTGTCATTGTTTCTATTACTTTTTGTTTGTCACATCTGTGTTTTGCTTATTGTCTTCCCCTTTTTCTTATCAACCCATTTTGACAAGGTCCTCAATCAGACAATCTTACTGAAATAAGCCTTACAACATTCTGCATGCCCATACCAATTAGTGTAACTGACCAGGTTAGGTTCTTGTTACTCTCTCCATTTGTTGGTCAGGCTTGTGCCTCCACATGTTTTGGTTTCCCCCTTTTCCTTATTATCCCATTTGACAAGGTTGTTGATCAGATAACCTTAAGGAAGCAAATGCTCTTTCCTACCACATACCCTCATAAAAAGTTTATTTGTACAGTGTATGTGCGCTGTGTTTTTTTCTCAACTCAGCTATTGACAACAGATAGGGGATGTGCTCCAGGCAAGTTAGAGAATGAGATACAGATATGGTTCTGGAACTCAACTTTCCAGTTTTCCAAACATTATGATTCTGTAAGTTAAGAAGAACATAGTAATCTTATGCTCAGGTACCAATGAACATATATATGCAGTAAATTCAGTTTCATAACCTAGCTATTGAATTTTTTTTACTTCAGTTAAAAATAGTAAAATATAGTGCAAAAAACATTTTAACATTTTGTCTTAAAGGCAAATAAAAATCCTAAACAGGAACTGTGTCTTACCTTCTATGAGAAGTAAATACAGTTAAATTCAAAGGGCAAATTTATAAAAAAAAAAAATCCAAAATAATTTGCAACTGTAAGTGTCAGTTCTTATTGTAGTAGACAAAAAATGTGCCATCCATCATTTAAATAGAAATATTTTGCTGTCATATTTACAATATACTATTTAGTGGAAGTGAACAAAGATTGAAACTTTTTTTTAAATATCTTTTTATTCTTAGTTTTAACTGTGTGTTACACAGTATGTCTGATGTTTTGTAGATTACAATTATTCTTCTCATCAAGTTTGAAATGTATCATTAATTGGGAAAGGTGAATTTTTCTTAATCTTTACAGACATAGGAAAGGGGAGATGTTATCCTATAATTTTTGTTTTCTAGAATATGGTTGAAAATCTGTATGAAATAGTGAATAATAATATTATAGTATTTTTGCAATTTTTTTTTTTATCATCACCTTTGTCACCTTAATGGTACTGCTGGATATGGAGAAAAGTTCACCTTCAATTCATGTAAAGGTCTCCGTAGGGTTTGTGCAACTACAGTGGTATAAAAGTAAATTTTGTCTTTCGTTTATTTTATTTTACTTTGACCTGTTATCAGATGTTGATACAGAGTTTAATTTTATTCTCACAGTCATTCAGGCAGAGTCCTGTATATGGATAGAAGACTCCTCAATGTCACATAGGTATTATGACTGGCTATGGTGTTCCAGTAGTGTGGCATATTTTTGGAAGGTCCTACACTTTCAGAAGTGTGACTGTCTCCATTTTTGTTTTCAAAGCTAGTGAAAGGAATTTTGGAGAACAGTTTCTTCACTTGTATCTTGTGGAGGGAAGACCAACAGTTCGATTCAGCTGTGGAAACTCTCAGAATATTCTGACTGTATCCGTCAATCAATCCATTAGCAAGGGCATACCCATCCCTATCACAATAAGGTAAGAACTTACCAGTGTGTTACACTAAAGAGTTTTAGTCATATATATTGAGCAATAAAGAGTGACTTCATTTTTTTTTGACAATAAAAAGACAAGTCATATTGGAAAGAAAAATTGTATGCATATTTGGAACCCTTTTTCTTGTCCTTGATTGAAAATACATTTTAGTTCACACAGATTAGTTCAGTTCTTTGGAGAACTTATGAATCATTTAAACTCCAGGCATTTTTACAGATACAGATGGAGTCAGTTTGAGAACTGAAACAATTGAAACGTAACATTGGAGGTTACAAATGGGTAGCTCATAACTTATGCTTATTAATTTACACATTGAATAGATTAGGTTTGTCATCAGAATTCTAGTGCTAAATATAGGACTAATTTATTGTTTAATTTTAAGATGAAAAATTAAAAATGGACATGCGAATAACATATCCACATATGCAACTGTACTGTCAGCAGTATACAATGGAGGCTGACCAGTGCTGTCATTTTTCATCTAAGGTTCACAGAATGGTTAACATATAATTTTGGAAAAGGTGTTGGTATCACGCCTTGGTAATGGTTTACCTCTTTTCCACTCACGGAATTTCATATGTTTTTGTTAGCTGACAGTGTATTAATCTATTTCAGGATTTTTGTGCAATGTATATACATTTTGTAAATGTATATAAAATTTACAAAGAAAATTCTATCCCTTCCTTTCCCTAGGATCCATCAGATAAAGAATTTTTTTCTCTTAGAAGGTATTTAATAGAAGTATACAGCTCAATGCTAACAAACAATTCTAAGTTTGTTTTTTAGTCTCAGAGACTACTCCTGTGTGAGACATTGGTCAGCTAACTGTCTGCACTGTATTAGCTGTGGTAGCATTGTCTCTGTTTCATAAGATTAAGACATTAAAATGTTGTATGGATTTCAAAGCCTAATAATATCTTAGCAACAAATGCAGCTAAATTGCATTGAAAAATTGATTCTAGTTATAGAGTTCAAGTTCATACAGAAAAATAAATTTATTTCCCTCATTTTTACCTTAAAATTAACACCTGTATATTTATGGCTTCATTCTCCATGTTGTTACACTAAAAAGTATTGTCAGCTCAATTTACACATTACCTTTGTTTACTGGAATTTATACTGCTGTCTTTAAAACAGTGGCATACTAAACTTGCAAGGTGTGATTGTAGACTGTGACTGGAGGGGATTTACATGCATCTGAGTTTATGGGCTTGGCCTTCGAAATGACTAGCGACTGCTCTTGTGAGTCCTTCTGAAATGTAGAGAGCGCAGTATATCCTTCACCAAGCAGCAATAAAAATGTAATCCTTCAGCAATCATCCTTAACCTCTGCCAAAGAAAAAAGCAAACTTGACAAGGTATTTGTGGCCCCCCCAGGATCTTGTATCATAGGCTATAAAATATGAATCCATGACAAAACTCTTGATTTATGTTCTCTTAGTGGCTGCTGAAGATAGATAACTCTATCTGTAGGTGTTACCTGCAAAATTAATGAGGTTTTTCCCCTGTAATGCAGGAAAAGAGGCAAAGACTGGAATAAATATTTTTGTTAGTGTTTGAAAATGCTTTAATTGAGAGACAATACTTCAGTTAAATTTGACTTTGAATAAGCCTATAAGATCATATTTGACAGATATTCCAGTTCTGGATGCAACTATGGCTCCAGTAGATAANCTGAAACCAGGACAACAGTGTAATTAATGCGACCCAGTAACCTTTATAGCAGAAGATTTTCATCATCTTAAATATTTTCTTCCTAAATCCACCACATACAGAAAGCTAAGATATCCCCATAATTTACATCTATTACTTTCTCTTAACTACATGATTAGTTTCCTTAGATACGGCCATTTCTTTCAAACCTGATGAAGATTAAATGAGTTTTAAATGTTCAGTCATTGGCTTTATTGTCTTTGTGAAACAACAGCTTTATAGAAAAAAGCAATAAAACTCTGTTTACTTTTTTTGCCTTGCCTAAAGAAACTAGAGACCTGTTTCAATCCAGTTTCATTCATTGTTTCCATTTCTATTTTAGAATTATTTGGTTGCTGGTTTTGAAAATGTGCATTTGTTTGTGTTTAATTTTTTGTGATTTCATAATTGAAATTGTATTGATCTTATCAGTTAAAGATTTGAGCTCATATTTGAGAGGTAATTTGGATTGTTTTTGTAGATTTGTTCTTTAAAATTATTCAAATATTAGTTCAAACACATTTCATTCCATGTGTGGGTTCTGAAATGCATTTGCCTGATGCAAAATTTGCCTGATGCAAAATTTGCTGTACATTGTTTGAGGTTAAAGCGATGTGAGTAGCACTGGGGCCAGATGGTGTTCCTTCAATTCGGTGGTTGAAGAAAAGTAACTTTAACAAGCAAGAGATTGAGATAATCAAGTCACCAGGATTTTGATTTTTCTAGATAATGGGATGGATTTTAGCTTTTATAGTAGTAATACTGCTTTTTTTTTTTTTTTTTAACATCTTACACTTTTCTTCCCTAAATGGTATTTTTTTCCTTAAAAAGTTTAGATTGTCTGCTCTGGACAGTGATGGGGGACACCAGATTCTTTTTGGTTTGGAAGATTCTAGGCAACCATTAATTAAAATCTTGCCTGTATAGGACAGTGTCACTCTTTTCCATCTTATTGTTGTATTATGTACATTAATATTTCGTGTATCTTCCAAATGAACATATTGAATGTAGTTGTTTCCAGTTTTCTGTCACACTTTAATTAGTGGTATGGATGTAAGCATTTACTCATGGCTGAGAAGGGCACCTTTAGCTGTCCATAAAAGAATTTATTTGTTAAATAAATTATTCAGTTAATATTGTTTGGCCAAATCTAGCCTAGACCATGCAGTTGTACAGAAGCTGCTGAAATTTATTATTTGGTCTTCTTGCTTCAAAAGCAGATGGCATGTTCTGAACTGTGAAAGTCCTAAACATGTTTTTGTACCTCCACATGGAAACTTTGGCAAGACGTAATGTACTGAGTGCAAACTACATGATTATATTGTCAGTGTCCATGATTTTACCTACACTTCCATTTCCTCTTTTCCACAGAAGACACAGTTGTTTGAACTGATCTTACAAAGTCTTTTATTGTGTGTGCATTCTGCAAATATGTTTTTAAAAAGAATATATAAATCAACGTCCATACAATCTGTTGACTCATTCTGAGTCCTGGGGTTTACCTATTTCATGTCATCATTGCAGAGAGACGTATGTTTTCATATTAGTGCATAATTTTAAGTCATAATTTTTTAGTATTTACAGGTGCTGGCTGCTCTGCATAGTGTGCAAGTATTACTGAAAAATACATTAAATCAGTAAAGCAAAAAAACTACTAGTTTTCTGATGTTTTGCTATTGTTTCCAACATTACCAGATACCTAGGAATACAGGAATTTTTTATTTGACAAATTGGAAACATCTGAGCAGCTCTTTGTAAATGTCACTGGCTTTATATTTGAACAGGTATATAGTGTAGCCTATATTCGTGATGTGTGGAAGACATTTTGCTGTCTTCAAATACTCCTAAGCTTCATACTTGCAATACTGAGTTCCAACATAACCAATTATATGATGAATGAGAAATGGAAAGGTGTTTTGGTTGATCACTTGAGCCAGATTGACACAATATACCATCATCTTATCACACCTCCCCTTTTCAAAATTCTTTGAAGTTTAGCAGTGAAAGCAGTCTGGGAGAGATTTAAGAATTGTTATTCTATCATATGAATTTATAAATTGATAAAGAAAACACATTTAGAAGTGTTTTTGAAATGGAATATCTTGCATACTGTATTTTTTAATTCTGGATTTTAAGTCAGCACATACATGAATCATACCCATGTGGATGTTGTGTTGCATAAAACTGGAAATGTTGTAGGACATGAAGTATTTTTAATAAATTTTGAATTTAATTTGGAATTACTTTTAGAAGGACTGTATATACAAGTATAAGATTTATATTTATTGCATTTTCTACAGAAATTGCAAATCATGATAACACAGCATAAGTCTTAGTGGAACAAAACCTAAAAATGGCTTTTTTAGAGATTATTTTCCACTGAAATTATCTGCAGTCGATGACAGTTTATCAGGCCTTGTAAAAACAATAGTGAACTCAGTTCAGTTTGTAATGTACATCTATTTTGTAAAATCATCATCACATTTGCCACTATAAAGTAGGAAGGTTTGTGCAATGTACTCTTATATAATGTTTGTTCTCTGAAAACGTTAATCCCAGTTCCATCAATCCAACTGTTACAGTTTTACATAGGTAAATCACTACAACTGTTATTCAGCCTCAAAACATAATATATGCATTGCATCAAACTAATGCATATAAATTCTTGTATATGCAATTAAAATTGACCATTTGATGGAATATTAGAATCAACCAGTTAAATTATTCTGTGTGGTCTGCTAGCTGAAATAAGTCAAATAAGGGAATGGATTCTCATAAAGAGTATAGAGAAGATTACTTTTTTGTTTTCATTTCAGTTTCAGATTTTGTGTTTGAACAGAACATTCAGTGTGTTTAGAAACATATGTCACTTTCTGAAACATTTTTTTCTGCTTTCCTTCAGCAACAGTATTCCGTGTTTCATCGGTGATCAGTCAAAGCCAACAAACCAACTGCTATGACTGTTCCAGTTCATTAGCTATTGACTTGAAAAGCAGATGTTTGAATTCCTGTACCTTTCATGCTGTGGCTTAGACTAGGTCTTCTTAAATTAACTGATCTACAGAAATATCTCAAGAACACATAAACACAAAATCACATGATTGTTTAGGTTGGAAGGGACCTCTTGAGGTCATCCTGTCCAACACGCCTGCTCAAGCAGGGTCACATAGAACATGCAGGACCATGTCCCATCAGGTTTTGAATATCTAAAAGAGGATCCCAGTCCCTTACTCACCTTTGCGAAACTCACTTCTGTAAGTCCCTATCTTTCTTGTACTGGGGAGCCCACAACTGGATACATTGCTTCAGATGTGGTCTCACCAGAGTAGAAGAGCGGGGGAAAATTAACTCCTTTAACCTGAGGGATAGTCTTGCCAGTAAAGACTGAGGTAAAGAAGTCACTGAATATCTCAGCCTTTTCTAGGTCCTTTGCTAGCAGATCACCTTCCCCATTCAGCAGTGAGCCCACATTTTCCTAAGTCTTCCTTTTGCTGCTGATGTTCTTGTAGAACCCTTTCTTGTTGTCCTTCATGTCACTTGCCATAGTCAAGTACAGGTCAGCATTGGCTTTCCTAACCCTTTCCCTGCAAGATCAGACAGCAGCTCTATACTCTTCCTGGATCACCTGCCCATGTCTCCATGCCTTATGCACTTCCATTTTATGTCTGAGTTCAATTAGAAGCTCCTTGTTCACCTATGCAGGCCTCCTCGCTGCATTTGCTTGACTTTCTACTTGTTGGGATGCACCTTTCTTGAGCTTGTAGGATGTGATATTTGAATATCAACCAGGTCTCCTGGACCACTCTTCTCTCCAGGGCTATATCTCCTGTGTTTCTTCCAAGCAGATCCCTGAAGAGACCAAAGTCTGTTCTCCAATGTCCAGGGTTGCGCTCCTGTTTTTTGCTTTGCTTCTGCCTCTTACAGTCCTGGGTTCTACCATCTCATGTTCACTACAGCCGAGGCTGCTTCTGACTTTCACGCATCCAACCAGTTTTAACTTGTTTGTAAGTATTAGGTCCAGCAGTGCACCTGCACTTATTGGCTCCTTGATTACCTGTTGTTGCAGGAAGAGTGGGAGTGCACTTGACTCATAAGAGAGAAGTAAAAATATAGTTTATTAATAACAGAGTTCAGGGAGACCCTCCCGTTGAGTCACAAGGTTCGGAAAGGATCTCCTTGCTTTCTAAACTCCTCAGAGAGGAGTCTAGGTGCAGCTAGATCCAGTCCTAGTCCCAGACTTGGTCAATGGTTTATGTCTAAAGGATATATTATTTCTTCTGCTGCGTTAAAAGGTTAAAGTAACTGGGCAGATGCCCAACTTGTCATTTTAAGTCCGGTCGCATCCAGTGTACTGAACTAGCACAATTACGGATGCACTCACAATGATGTACGCCCTCAGACTAGTTGCGTTCAATGAGAATTATCACGGCTAGATTAATAAATGGTACAGTTTATTAAGGCAGCAGACACACAGACACAGGTTCTTTGGATTACCAGTGATAAATTTATTGTCTGCAAAAGCACATATAAATACCAAAGGTATGAGTAACACAGCCTGGCTACAAACACGTTAAATATAAAGCAACTCTGTAGAGGTTTCTGAGTTTCCTGGGGAGACACTTGATATAACCAAGTCTTTGAATCTTACCCAAAGGCATCCCAATGGGTGGAGAAGAGAGGCTTAGCCCATCAACTGATCCCAGAGGTACACGATGGTGTCTTCCCCAACTTTCTCTTTCTCTTAAGCTAATTTATACTATTTTTTACCTTTCAGGTGGAGCTAGAGTGACTCTAGTCATACATATCTTTGTTATGATTGGTATAAAATTTTCTCGCTTCACTTTTAAAGGTATAAACTGGAACAATTCAAAGCGCAAGCTCAGTAAGGGGTGGTCGCACCTTAAACGCAGGTAGCTTTTGGGATGGAGGTGCGTTTTGGTATTATAATAATATTACAATGAACAAAGCTCAGTGTAAGGACAGCATTCGTCAAAATCATGACAGACTTTTGGCCCAGGATATCAAATATGTGGCTTATCAGACCTTCAAGTTCCCATATTATAGCAGAGCCTGGCCATGGAGTCTCCACACTGCTCCACCCTCAGGACAGTCCCTCTTAGAGCCAGCACACCAAGTTCCCCTGGTGTTGCCAACATTTAAGGTTGTTTAGGGAACTCCTGTAGAACGGATTCTTTGCATGCCAGCTGCATTCCACTCTGGAAGCTTCTTCAGTGCTGTACCTTTCCTGTAAATGTGCATATAAGTTTAATTTCTAAGTCGCCCCCAGCAATTATGCCACACCTGTGCCATGAGATTGTCAATACACTCTAGAAACCTTCCACATGACTTGAGCCCTGCTGTATTGTTCCTCCAGCAGATACTTGGATGGTTAATAACTCTGATTCTAGTCTGAAAATTCTGCCAAAAACTTTTGCATCTGTCTTAATTGGGTCATGAACAGATTGATTGCTTCATACTGTTACAAAAGAACTGTAGATCCCATTGGATTTGGTGATTTTTTTCTCCTCAGCATGGGCAGAGCCTAGTAGAATACACACACTAAATAGCATTTCTGTGATAAATGCTTGCAGACTACTCTATTGTTAGTTCCATACAGTACACACTGACTTAAGAATTCTCTTCTTTCACCTTCTTTTTTTATGCAGTTATACTTAACATAGATAATTCACTGAGCTTTTTATAGCAGCTGTGTTAAGGGGAGAGTAGAAGTGCCATGTGCTTTGACCTTGTGTTTTTTTCTTTTCCCTTGAACAACGTGATTTTTAAGAATGCACTTGTGATTTTATTTTGATTTTTATAATTTCTGGCTGGGTAGATTTATTCTCAAATGAAATTGAATTTCCATCATTAACTGATTTTGGATAGTTTATTCCAAAGTGGCTCACCACAGACCAGCTCATAGTATTTGGAGTCACGATACTTTCATCTTCTCATTCATAGTATGTTATTCTACTTTTATCTCAGATAAAAGAGCAATATCACTATAGAAGTGATATCTGCTGTGTTTTCTTATTTGCAATTTAGGGAACTATAGTAAAAGTCATTTGAGTACCTGCAAGGATGTGTAGTCCAGAAGCTAAAACAACTGATGGAAAACAATGCATTAAAGAAGGTTTAATCGCTTCTGTTGCTAGGTGTGAGTTTTCTTCAGTCTCTTTCAAATACATTCATATCAATATAAATTTTCAAATGTGAGCTGTAACAACAGTTCAGTAATACTGAATAGCATAGTACAACACCGTCAGCTGCCTTTCCTGAAGTGGCAGGCATCCGTACCTCTTCTTACAGTTGTGGTGATCAGCAGCTTCCATCATACTGAACTGGACTCGTGAGTCATAGATAGAATAGAATACTATGACTTACCTGAAACCACAGAGGCAGCATAAGGAAGGCAAAGTATATTTACTGTAATATGAAAAAATATGAGACTGTAGATTACTTGTGTTATTTAAGAAAAATTCTAATGAGTTGTATTCACTCCATCTAACTTTACCTGCTTTCAGGTCAGGTATCTAGTCTAACTGAGTTTCTCTGTATAACTATGTGGATTCATGGCAAAATAATCATACAGTACTCAGATTGTTATTGCTCCTAGGTCTTTTTGCCATTTAGCTAAAAGTTGGCAGCTTGTCTTCAGGTTACCTACCTCCATTGAACTATAGAGGTCAGTGTTTAAATGATGAACATTCTGAAAAGATAAAAAAATGTGCTTGCAAAACAAAATCTATTTCTTTCTCACTATCTTTTTCCCCATTTATAACGCCTTCTTTCTGTTGCAATTACAGTAACTTCAAATCTACTTGAAAATTCAAGGTCCTGTTGTTGTGAGACTTAATGACAAAAGGAATACATTTTATAAATGTCTTTAGTACCATGAAATATAAGAGTGCAAATGGTGACAAAGTTATTTGAATTTGAATTAGTGAGGTGCAGCTTCCAATCTTCTGTTGAACACAGAATTTGAAAAATTAGATTTTGTTGGTAATTTTATGTAATCGAATTTTATGTCAAAACTGGCATTCTGCTAAATTAAATTATGTCTGGGGGCAAATGCTGACTTTTAACTCACTAGATGCTCTGAACTTGAGCTTGAAATTGGCATAGTAAATTCCTGTTTGCCCTTCAGTGTCCTGAAAAAAGAGGGAATAATTTAACCTTTATTCCTCAAGGTTTCATCCACCAGAATTTAAACTTTTTACTTGATAGAATAAGAGATGTTACAGATGACTGTATTCCCTACGTAAGAAACAAGCATAGCTCTTATTTTTGCCTATATTATTATCTGTTTTAAGAATCATAGAATCATGGCATCATAGAATCATCTATGATTCTATATTATTATCTGTTTTAAGAATGTAACGTACTTCATTTGTATTACCAATTCTGCTAGAGAGTATTTTTATTTGTAAGCATGTTCAACTTAGCATAATAAAGCAAAACCAGGTAAACACAAAAATAAGAGTGACTTTGGCAGTAGCTGATTTTGGGTAGCATTTACCTTTGTAGGATGAACTAACTCATCCTAAAAGAAGAGAAGACTGGTAAATCCTGTCTCATTTAGAGACTTAGCATAAAAACATATCATTTGAAAATCAGCACAAGGAATAAATTCTACCAGTCTGTGGGTTTGTTTGCACAAGTATAGTATCCTAGAAATAGATTTATTTATAGTGTACATATATAAATATATGAAGACAGACTGTTGTGAGCTCCTTTCTTCAAGCCTGTGACAACTAGTAAGCTTTGACTTCAGTAAAGTTGTTCCACTTCCCAGGCAACATTTACATTGAAAATAGAGATATATATTTTGTTTCTCATTTTGCAATGTTAGTTTGCTTGCCTATAGGCATAACTGTTCATAACTATGTAAAATAATTAATCATTCACCAATGACTTAATGATTTAACTTTTCACTAATGTAGAAGAAATAGAATCATAGAATCA
>VZTL01025437.1:29913-44004 GCA_013400535.1 Scopus umbretta | reverse complement strand
AAAAACATTCCTTTCAGTACCTAAGTGAGAGTGCACTGAAGAAAATCCAAGCACTAGAAAAGTTAAATGGAAGTTATGTTATTGACTTCAGAGAACCAACTACATATATCCATTTGGAAGGCACATCATTTCTGCAAGTCATCTGGGGAAGAAGTACAAGTATGAATATTCACAGATACTCAGAAGGAGGTGGTGATTGATTTTATGAATTTATGAAATATGACTGGTTTTAAATATGTAATTTAACAGCCCTTACATACAGGTTTACAGCTTCTGCTGAAATGTTGAGTCTCAAGCTCTCTACATTGCCAATGGTTAAAACAAAGAAATCCTGCTGTATGAAAATACATCATTATACACAAGTTACACGAGTTACCTGTACACACGTACAGCTGCATTGTCCTTCCTCTCTCCTTTTTACAATCCCCTTCTTGTTCTTCCACTATTCTTTTCCAAGTCTTTGAGACCTCACTTTAAATAAATTATGCTGCTGTTTATACAGCTAATCCAATTTGCAGCAATAGATAACCTCTTATGTGTACAAACAATGCAGGGAACACACAATTTTTGCCCCTTTAATTACTCTGTTCTCTCATAGGTGCTAGGGGATCAGGGAACATGTGTTGCAGTCAGCATTTCAGAGCCCTCCCCATTTTTACTGTGTGGATTAAAGAACCTACACAGGTTGTACCAGCATTTGGCACCCTGTAAAATGCTCACTCAAAACTCTTGCATAAGTAACATTATTGCCTATATTTATGTTAACAGATGATGGCATCAATATAATTTTTTCTATTTCTGTATTTGAAACTAATATTACCAGTAATTAATTTAGCATTTTTGTACTAATATTTCAATGTGTTTGAGGATCAAAGACAGCTAGGTAATGCCATCCCACTTTTATTTAAAAGAAAACAAAACTCGGGAGGGCCAAAGTAGGTCCACTTTCATTCAAAAAAGAGATACAAAAACCCAACACCACACATATCCAGTCTGGCAATTTTAGTAAAAGTAGTTTGGAAGAAAGAAGAAAAAAGCTTAATCAGATTCTGAGCCTATCAATACTGACAGCATCTGTCTCGCCTGATTTCATCTGCTCAAAGTGTTACCAGTCCAACATTCACAACCAGCCTTGAACACTGAAACAGCCTGTATGGCCACGGAAAGAAAAACAATTTGGTTATTCACTTTCATTCTTCAAAGAGATAAATAATGACAGCTATTACTTCAAAACTACGAAAAAGTAATTCCTGAGGTAGTGTCAGAATAATGAGTGGGGAATATTAAAAAAAACCCACATTTAAATACAGATCTTACAGAATCTGTAGGGTGCTTTTTGATTTTGTGTTGGGGTTTTTTGTTTGTCTTCCTTTTTTGCCCTTCTCAATCTTGTTTCCCACCAAAAAGCACATTTCCATTTTGTTTCCTTGTCTTCTTAAAAAGAAGAACCAAGCGTTCCAGTTGCTAATCTGCAGATATAAATAAGATTTTCTGGGGATACTCCTTAGGATCATGAAGGGATGTTCAAATCATGACACTCATCTAACACTATAGCCTCAGATAAAACCTGTTTAAGACAGAGCTGCTGGAATCAGCATGCACACCCCAAAAGAACAACAGTGAAATCAGTTTACAATCACTGCATACTTTCATGTCAGTCAGTTTTGACTCCATATCTTATTACAAAATAGAAGCAGGATGACTGTTAAAGCACTGGAATGAAATTGGCACAGCCGGTTCAATTCTGGATTCACAATGGACATTCTGTGTGACCTTGATCAAGTTTCTTTATGTTTCATTTCACATCAATAAAATGGGGAATCTCAGTACAATTAAGGAAAAAAGTCCACAGGGGCATGAATTCTCTCATTTTGTAAATAAATACTTCACATTCACATCCCGGCTTTAATGCAAAAAGATAAACAAATGTTAGCAAAAACAAGGCAATAAAATTCAAGTGTTTGTTTCATGGACTACGACAGAACTAAAACAAAATCCAACATATTAAGTTAGGATTACTAAGATGCAACATTAACATCTCCCTTTTCTTTCTGGTACCTGAATTAGTTGATTCAGAGTATACATTGGGACATATTAACAGGGAAAATTCCTGCGGCACAAGTAAAGTTATTTCTATTAAGTCACAAAGCTTCACAATGGGAAAACCCAGGTTTCCTGCCTGCTAGCAATGTTCTAACAAGAAAACTACATTTTTATACTACTTCATGAAATTGGTCTTCTCTGTTTAAAGTGATATCTGTTCTACTGTCTAGAGATGGTTGGTATTCGATCTATCAGATCTAATCTCTGATTTTTATTTGTATGAAGAACAAAAATTTACAGTTTGATTGAAGACAAAGTAATGACTTCTAAATTTAAAACACTTTTCAAGTATTACTGATTTAATAAAGCTGGGATTTCCTTTCTCACTAGTAGCTCACATCAGTTACACCAGTTTGGATCTGGTACTGGCCTGTCTTCCAAAAGGATACTGTTTTGACTCTTACTTCATGAATATAAACTGTGTGGGCACTCTCAAAACAACATGCCACATTAAGTGCCCCTAATAAAATTCAAATAAAGATCATTGTGGCTTCCTAGCATTTATGGAATAACATCGAGTGTCCGAAAAGATGGTTCAGCTTTTAGTGTACCACCCTAAAGACTCAGGAGACTGAACTAAATGTATTGCTCTGTGTGACATCTCCTCTATTTAGGTCATATATACACAGCTGTGGACCAAGCTAGATGTGCCTATGACATCAGCAGAAGAAATCTGATTAAGAGACACCTTAACTCAGCTTAAGTCTGGCAACAATACACGTATGTCAACATGGTCACAGCCTATGGCAAATGAAACTATTTACTTGGAGTCAGAAGTCCTCCCCCAGTTCTCCTGTTCCTGGCAGCAGTGGGTACTCTGTGCCATAAGGACGATGCTGTGCCATTTGGATTTACTGGTTTAGGTTTCCTTTAACTTGAGGATCTTTGCACCGTCCTGCCTTTATCTTGCTGTGGGCATGTCAACACAGTCTTTGGCAGGCAGATGCACGCTACAAGTTGGCCAGATGCAACCTAATAGCAATTTGTGCATCTGTAATTACCACAACACTATGCTAATGTTAATAAGCCGTAACAACAGTTTGTTCAAGCACTGTCACAGGAATGGCAGTTTCAGTTTTTGATTTGGAGAGAGTTTGTCGTCAGTCAAGTGGGAGCATGCACAAGGAGAGTTTGCATCTGCCTAGAAGAGAACAAGTGGGCATACCTGCTAACTTAATTTCTTACATTTCCAATGTTGAGGCTGGAGGTGTTGTGAGGATGAGTATATTTCATACTGATAACTCCTCACTAATAAATTCCACTAATAAATGTTAGTGATACTGGGTGGCATATATGCTCCAAAGACAAGTATACAGAAGTATTTTTAGACTTCATCAGTAATACTGAACAGACAATAACAGAAAACATTGTTTAGTAGAGAACCTTATAGAAAAAAGAAAGTGGTCTTCAATTCTCTCATCTGCAGAAACTATTTCTAAAGTAAAAAACCAGAAAGTCTCCATCCTCATTTAGCTGCCTTTAGCTTCTCTCCTCAGGCTAGCAAAGATGTCATTTCTGTCAGTTATGATAACAGATCTCATTATGTGAATATCTATACACATGACACTGAATGGACAGACCACATACTTCTAAAGACAGGTACTGTACTCTGGTAACAAAAAAAAAAAAGTGTTTTACTTCTTGCTTGTAATTACCAGCAAATCATGAACTTCATTTTTCAGTTGAATCATCCCTTTTTATTGCCAATTTGTAAGACGACCATCTCCACCATCAAAAGTTTTATCACAGAAATATTTGCCTCCCTAACATCATACCTCAAAAAATTCAGTTTAGGAAATGCAGTTGCATTGCACAATGCAAATGAATGGAAATATTGCTAAAAGAAAATAAATTCTGCCAAACAGATGTAGGGCAAAGCTTAGCGTTAACTCAATGTAACTGAGAAGGTTAACTGTTTCCACTCCCATTTTACTCCTTGTAAGACAGCAGGATCCCAAAAGTATTTTTATAATGTAAAGACAAAAAAAAAACCCCAGCAAACCAAAAAAAAAAACCACCCAAACCCCCCCAATTCTTTATGTAGTTAGGAATTAAGCCTTACACAAAGATATTTCATGATCAATTAAACTCAGACTGATAATACAAATGTTTGTTTTGTATAAAAGTGTTTACTGTGAAAAGCAGCTTTTGCTTCACTGAGCATTTTTTTCCTGCTTAGAAAAGCTTGTAATATAACTTTTGCTGTTTTAGTAATTCTTTGTCATAGACATATGCAGCTATTTTGAGGATTGAATTTCAGAAAAAAAAAAAATCAGGTAACTGAATTTTAAGATGTGAATTTTTAAACTTATTTGATAATTCAAGCAAAACAACTTATAACACATATTCGCAAATGTAGCTACATTTCAAATGGAAATATGAACAGCAGAGCTATTCTAGGTTTTTTTATGAATCTCATGAACACATGTGAGAATGCCTGGATTACCTCTTCCCAACATTTTAAAAACCTCACAATAGTCTTTTGCAAGAGAAGTGATCAAGGTTTCCTAAGAGTCAAGGGCAGATAAAAAAAAATAATCAGATGTTAACAGAAAGTGACACCACACAGCATGTCATGATTTCTGCAAACATGGGTCTTAATAGTGTTCACTCTATCTCCAGGAAAAGGTCCAATTGTTCAGTCTTCAGTGTTCTTATGACAAAAACCACAGCTTGGCACTAAACACAAAAGGCCTGTCATGCAGAAGATACCTCCAAGTAAGGCTTGTCTTCCAGTCTTAAGAAGAAAATCTTTCAGAGCCATTATATGAAACTTTGTGTGATGCTTTAAAACGCACCTGGACTATGAAAACAGAATTATTTTTTTTTTAACACCCCCCCCAAAAAAAAACCAAAACGATGATGAGCAAGGACAGAAATATCTCTTTTTTGATGAAAACATGCACCTTACATAAATATTAGGTGTTCCTTCTGTCCTGCTGCTTCAGATTCCTGTCTTTTTCACCTCATTACAACACTGTTTTTTCTGATCACACGTTCACAAATGTAGTTACAAAATTCATTACGCCATTTGCATAGGTAAAAATAGAACAGCACTGCAGAAACGGATTGTTCCATAGGTCGACAGATAGAGATGTTACTTCTTTAACACCTGTAGGTCACATGTAACAGGTTCAGCGTGTTTATGAACAGAAAAAAGGTTTTTGGTGGAGCTAACTTCCATTGACTTGGGTGCAAACAGAGACTATCTAGAAACCTTTCAGGTCCGTATTCAGCAGCCTTCATAGTCCAGAAAATAGTCATAAACACATTTAAGGTGCATTAAAGCGATAGCAACATTCACTAATCACAATTAAAAAAAAAAATCAAACAGGATTTCTTTAGAATAGCTTTTATAATATTTACATGATAAAGTTTGTTTTTCTTTTAGTTTTTCAGTCCACTCAATGGCTACAGTTGTCTTTCCTCATTTAAAATGGGCACAGAAGAACAGATGTCAGAACTCCACCTAACAGAAAAAGGATTTATCCCTTGAAAAGCAGTATTTCTTGGTTTTGTGTAGTTGTGGTTGGTTGGTTGTTTTAAAATGAGACCCTGAGTAGCTAAAAATGCAAAATACACAATTCATAGGAAAGCGTATTTCTTTTCATCAACATTTTTACAGGAAAGAAGAGTTTCCCGAGCCAGATCTGCTCTTCTATACAGCACATAAAGTGTTCATTCATGTACCTAGGATGAAGCAGGTGGAGGAGGGGAAAGGCTAATAGAGTTGGCATGTAAAGGGCTGTACCGGATGTTTCAGAACACACCTCTAGGAGTCTTTTGATTTATACTAATGTTTGCAAATCATACAGAAAAAGTAAATAGAAGATCAAAATTCCTTTTAAAATTAGCAGCACGTAAGCAAATCATGCATTCAGAACTGCATCATGCACTCAGAACTGAAATCCACTACCATGACATTAAACAAACATCTGTAAGTTTACTTGTAAGAATGGTAAAAATCAGAGTAAGTCTACCATAAGTTTAGGAGAACTGTGTAGAAAGCGTCAGCTGTAAGAGCTCTCAAACCCAGCAACATAAATTCCATATGTACACAGGCTGTATAATCCAAAGACGTTCACAGAAACGTAATGAAAAGGTGCTGGGGAGGATTATTTCGACTAAATGCTAAAAGCTGTTGAACCCAATGTGTGGAACTGCCATAAACTGACACAAATCCATTTAACATCCGATCACTCAGACAGTATGCTTACAGACCTACAGGCATGAGCTGAATACTGAATGTCTAAGGAACAATTTTGACTAGCACCACAAAGCCGCAGACCAAAACAAACAGAACTGAATGATGAATTTTTATACTGAATGGTAAACTCCCCAGCACAGCTATGACCTGGGCTGCAACAACTAAGTGACCATAACGATTAATTGTGTGAAGCTCAGCTTTCTCATATGTTCCCAGAGGGAGAAAATGGCATCAGTAGCTCACAATACTTAAAATATGTCTTTGGTGTTATTAGTAAAAAAATAAAAAAAACATAGAAAAATATCTTTTTTGTCTCACATACCGTCTTGAACAGAAGGCACACCAGAACATCCATTTAGTGCTTCTGTGTTGTTGGATTAGCCCCACACTTTTTTCAGCACAACTTTATAAACATGCCCACTACTTAAACGTACATGAAGTTAGAGCTTGATTTTCTATTCTTCACTAAATCAAAATTCCCACATACTCACATGGGAGTTAGACAACGCCTTAAAGCTTCAATCAGACGCTGAAAGCTGCAATCAGTACAAGCCCCGAAACAGTACTCTTGGCACACAAGTCTCCCATTAACTTTAGTGGGAATTCCATGGCTGCAGGGTATGTGCAGTTCCGTCAGCAGAACTCATCTCGCATAACATGATTTTCTTAAAATAAACTATACAGGCTAGAGATAGATGTAGCATTCATATTATACCACAGACTTCATTGGAAAAAGTCAGTGTTTGCTTTTTCATAAATCTGAAGTTAGGGTATTTTTCCTCAACACAGAAAGCACAGGAGTACATGAATTATTGCATTATTTATCACTGATGGCAATGCCCAGTTGGGCATAATTCATCTTGAATTTCAAATCCCAGATAAGATTTACAAAATTAGAATTCAGGAACCAAAAGCAAACAGAAAGCAACAAAAGCAAACCTTCTATTGTGAAATAGGGTTGTCCGATACAATCATTCAGGTGATTAGGAAAAGAACCACAATGTTTCAATGTTGTGCATTTTATCTTTGTAATTCTCTGTTATTGTTATATACGCAAATAAGTCATGCAAGGCTGCATTTTCTAAGAGCAGTTTTCTTCCACTTTCAAAGAGATGTAAGCAAGTGAGAAAAATTTTCAGACATTAAAAAAATGGAAAAAAAACAGTTTTTGACACCCAAGCATCTCTTTTTTTTTTTTAACAGAAACAAATGCAGGAGGCTATTTGTTGTTGTTGTTGATGTTTGTTTTGTTTCTACTGTATGGACAACATCTAGTGACACCAGCAGAATTTGCAACAGGTACCAAAGAAACTCTGGCAATTTTTACTGCATTAAGAAGTAATATCTGATATGTAACACCTATTAATGGATGAGAAACAGTCAATAATTACATTTTCCAGAAAGTATCATTCAGCATCTTAAAAGTTATTTTTCTCCCTATGTCTTGAGAACATTTTTATGAAGAATGTCTTAGCACATCATTTGAAGGGATCTCCTGGGACATTCTGAGGACCCATTAAATGTAATCCTTTCATAAATTAATAAGAAGCAGTCTTAAGAATAACCATACTTCTTCCCTCTTGCTCTTACAATGCTCCAGAGTCACTGGGGTTTTTTGGACAGAAATTAATTTTTAATAAAGTTGTTTTTTTTTTTTTCTGTAAGCAGTTTATATCCATTTACTCAAATATCATGCTTTCTTTTCAAGCACCTCTTCATTCTCTGTATGTTCATCCCTGGGAGTCATCTTCCTAGCAATCAAATCTCTCTCAGCATTCATTTTACCAGGGTAACTGCTTGAACACTTTTAGCCCCCACCCCCTTGTAAGGCACAACTTGCCACACTGATTACACCGCAAAACAGATACTTAAGAACATGGAGGGGGTTTTTTTACAATTGGGCTGATGCAGACCAGCTTGAAATTCCAGTACTTCACATTACCATTTGTTAAGTTAAGATAGCCATTACTAAAATGGCTAGGAAAATAAATAAAATACTAAAAAAAAGTAGGAAAGAAACACCGCACAAAACCAAAAAGTCTAATTAAATCACTGGAAAGTCCATAAATATAACATGTCATTCTGGGCCTGTCACACAAGAGATGGGCAGCTTCTCTATGGTGCATACAATTATGAATGTCATGGAAGAGTTGAGCAAGGACTTAGTATTACTCCATTACTTAAGACACAGCAACTACAGGATCAAACTTTTTTTTTTTCCCCCCAGGCTTCTTTCATCATTTTTCTCTTGTTTACCTTGTTGACACAGCGTACCAAGCAGATCAAAGTATCAACAGGTTTAAGAACAAATTCATGCAATAAAGATGCCAAGATTATTAAGGAAGATCATGTAGATCGAACTTGACACATCCCTGAATGTTGTAGGGTGCACTGACAGAAGCATCACGCTGTTCTTGTTCTGTACTTACCCTGTTTCTTTACGGCTCTTGCCTTGAGTCTGACAGATCGAGGTCACTGGCATACATCGATCTTTGTTCTGATCCAGTAAGCATGTTAGTTTATGAGTATGGGATGTTCAAGAACTTTAAAAAGAATGCTATATTATGCCATTCCTGTTAACTGGTCTTCGGTAGGTTTAATGTACAACCCCCCTCCCCCCTTTCCTATCCTCTCCCCCAAACCCTGGATCTTGAGTTTATTTTGCTTTGACTAATTAAGATAACATAATAACATGAAAGTGACATAACACTGCAGTTCTGATTACATCTTTCCTGTTACAATAAAGAAGAAAATTCATTTTGTGTGATCAGGACAGAAAACCATTCATAGTAAGACAGAATTACCTTTCCCTACTTGTTTATGGCGATCTGCGACATGCCACAAGGATCTCCATACGCTGCTTTATGTCTCTCATTTTAAATATTTTATTATTTTACGTATAGACCTGACTTAATACAAGCCAAATTCAGCTGTGGTACAAAGGTCTACAAAGTTAAGGGGTTTGAAATTGCTTGCAGCTTGACTGAATATGGCGCAATGTGTTTTAGTAGCAAGAACATTGATGGCAATGATTTTGTTTTTAATCTGAATTCATAGTATGCTCCAAATGGCACCTCTTGGGCAAAGTGACGAGGACAGTAACTTCTTGTGTGAATTTCATATATGAATTCCGAGTATGAATTTCAGCTCATAGCCAGTCAAACAACTGGTATTGCTACTGAGGCTACAATTGCAATGTAAATAATCAGTTTAATATTAGCTGACTGGAAAGGTCATTTTGAAAAGTGACTTTTCATTCATACCCTAATAAGTTATTCATATGCTACAGGTATATTATGTATTACTTTGGATTTTGCTGAATTATAAAGTTATTCATCAACCTCTGTCTGCTGTTTAGCAATGCTATTCAGGTAATTAGAACACTAAATAAAAACCAGTGTACTCTTCTAAAGTAACAACAAAAATGTAGGTAGGAGAAAGAAAAAAAAAGTATAACTGGGCAAAGAGAAGAGCGAGCCACTCCTACTCCCCCTCTCTTTTTTTTTTTCTAGAAAAGAGCCACTACATCTTAAATAAACATGAATTAACATGGTTGATGTTTTATGTTTTTTATTAAAAGCTAGTTCTTCAAGGAACTTATATAGTACTTGGATAAAAGAAAATTTATTTCAGTAATGATAGGCAGGACCAGCAAAGAAGCTGACTAAACCCCCACAGTACTTAATGTTGTATCCCAAGTTTATTTGGATGCTGTGCATCCACAAATTGGCTATTTTAGATAAGATTATACTTACATCATGGAAACTGGTGGAAAATGACAGCCTTGGTTAGTAGATCGCCAGGCTTACCAAAGTTATTTGTTCAAACAGGTTTTTAAAAGACTTGATCTCTTCATCCTATTTGCAAAGCTCCTTGTGTATTATATTAAAGAACAGATGAAATCAAATAGCTGCTTTTTTCTTCTCTAAAAGGAGAAGAAAACAGGGAAAACACTTCAGAAGGTGTTTGATTTTGGGGTTTTTTTTAAGTGGTAGCCGGGTTCTTAAACAGGCAGAAACCATGAAATGAATTTTTAGTTGATACACTTCACCGTCTACCTCCTTCCCAAATTAAGTTACTTGAGACAGTAAAATAATTGCTTTGAAAGAACTGGTCCTGTTTGTTTCTCATGCAAACACAAACTTAAGTCAATGGAAATTCTCCTCTGACCAGAATCAGCACAGTTTGGCCACAGTGCTCATAGTCACCTTCATATTTAATGACTACATTATAAACATCTCATTCTGCAGTAGATGTTACTTTATATCTGTAGTGCAAGCCACTACTCCCATGTCAAGTCATTAATGATCTAGGTTTTGACACACAGATGCAAAGAGAGAAATTTTCCATTAATCAGAACTTCCTAAACCGTAACAGCAGCATAAATGGATAGTATTGTCCTATCTCATGCTATTTAAAAAATGAAAGCTGTTTACCTCCTGCCATTTCAAGAGATGCTTTCACATACTCCAGAGCTCCAAAACCCACTGAAGTCAACTGACTCCTGCTCAGTGTGACAGCCTCTGGATTATTGCAACCAAGAGGACTTCCACGGAGCTACTTAAATGCAGGTTATTCAAAGGCTTAGGGGTCTCGCTAAACAAGGCTTTCTAGAAATTAGACTTGTGTAGACACTTTTATTCTTTGTTTCCTTCCCACATAGTTTTTAAGTAACTTTTAAATGGATTTCTTTTCCGGTACAAAAAGACTTTAATATCGCAAGCTGCACCACAAATAGCTGTAGCCACATAAATGACCCTCCCTGTTTATGTATGTTTATATTTGTTGAAAAAGAAGGCCACGAAAGACAAGTCATACATAAATTGGTCATAACACTCCAATAACGTTGACGTAGATAAAAATAATTAGTTACTTAAAAAGATACATGAACTGCATGTAAGAGAAAAGAGACAAAATCAAAATGATGCTATTCAAACTCCTAGAAAAGACTTTAAAGCTTTATCTCTATGACTTTCTTTCATGCATTTCATGATTTAGAGCCACTGCAAATGATAAAAATATTTCTACCTCCATTTTGTATAGGCGTGCACGAAACAAAACTCTCTACATATTGCTCAACCACCCATTCTTAAGTCAATCTTTTAGAACACCTCATCAGTCAAGGTTTATTTTCAGGCACATGTTTTGATCCTCATCTTCACTTGAAGAGGAGTTACATAGGCTAAAATGGCAAATCAAACATTACTTTTTGCCTGATTTTTTTTTTTTTTCTAAGGGTGAAAAGGAGAAGAGAAGGTAGTAGATGTATTTTAGTCCTCATGCAGTTGTATAAATCAACTGGTAGCAGAAAACAATGCTCAGCTGAAGTCTCAGGATATGTTTCAGATTTCCTTATACAGTTGGAATAAAATATTAGCACCGCTTAATCCAGCAGACAAACTCATTGACTTCCAAAGTTCCAAGCATCAGGGATTCCCTACGCAAAAACCAGAAAGAAGCAGGATTCTAGAAAGTGACTGCACTGTGGTAAATAAGACACACATGCTGGCATCTCTTTTGGGGGATGTTCCTTATTAACAAGCAGTCCCTTATACACTCTTGTAAAGAGCAACTCTTCAGGAAAAACAAAAACAAACTCAGTATCAAAGCAGTGAAAAGAGGAAACTTAAAGCACAATGACTGAACGAGTACTCATAGGATTCCTCGGAATCTCCTGGATGAGCACAAAACACATTAAATGCTACAAGCAAAACATTTTCTACTGCAACTTAACAAAAATTTCCTAACCTAAAGTAATGCCTATTATGCATAGTGATAAAAGAAATAGGATTTTGCAACCCGGGAAGATGTCCATTTCATCCACCTTAAGTCCGAGTCCCCAGACACTGGTAAAAATTAACGAGCCCTCCCCTTCTGAGCGTTGTATCACTGCACATGTTGGGAAACAGCTTTACAGAGCGAAGTAGGCTATTTTGTTGGTTTGGGGTGTGTGCTTTTTTTTTTTGTTTTTACTAAAGCCAAGCTAATTAAATTTCAGCCTTTCACTCTGGATGAATTGTCTGGACAGCTTTGAAAGGTTAAGAAGAAAAAATCCTTTTGTTTTAGCATAATAACATTGCCAGTTAAACTCCTCCCTCGCGATGAAATTAGGAGAGGGAATATTTGGCCCTGGTAGATAATTATGACATTCATAAGCTCTTCACTTAAGGGGCTGGGGGAGGGGGTTGCTGTCTGCTACTGGTTTTCAAACTGCTCTAATTTTCCGAACTGGAACAGATACGTCACAGTTCCCTCTCCCCAGTCTTAAACACCAGCACTTCCCAAATAAAAAGCTTCAGTTGTTCTTCATAAAATCTACTGCAGCTATATTCTTAGAAATATAAACCCTCATCCTTCAACTTTCAATATTTCCAAGGCAAATGATCCAAATCTAGTCACTGGCTTTTTCTCAACCATCCACTCCCTTCTCTCTCTCTCCTTTAACATCAAAAAAAGTCACAGTCATCATTTAATACTCGGGCAACACTGGTTTTCCTGAAAACAAACAAAGCAACCCTCACAAACACCACAACCGTCAGTTGACAATGCGTTCCCTGCCACTGCATTCCCAAAGATAAATCCCAAGAGTTTTTTGGAATAGCCTCTCTCAAGTGATTTGAATCACTTCTTCAAGAAATTCTCACGATTGCTTCAAGGAGGTGCCAAAAAATAAAAAACGCACAGTAAATCCCTTACCACGGCAATGTTTATTAAAATAAATAATAAAAAAAAAAAAATCACTGTAGAATTTTCTTCTCCCCTAGCAACCTGAAGGGGAATATTTTCCATACGCAGATATTTTCCCACTCCCATTTACTATCCCCTGCTGTGGATTGAGGCTGCACGTTCCTGCTACTTCTACAGCCAGTTCAAAGAAAATAAAATCTTACTCTCCCCCCCCCCATACGATTAACTCCCTTTATTAAGAAAAAAAACAAGCTTTTTTTTTTTTAATTGAGACTGATAACTTACTATCAATATTGGATTTATTCAGCTTTCCTCCTCTTCTTTCTCTCTCCCCCTCATACCTATCCCCCTATAATTTTCAAAACTCAGCTTGGCAGCATCTAGAATCGTACTCCATTATTTATCTCCTGACATTTGTGCTAGTAAGACCCCAAAACTGTGTAATCCTCCCACGCTGCAGTGATCACACTTCACAAACTAGCTCCCCCCCCGCCCCGCCCCATTCCTCCCTCAGAGGAACCCCCGTCCACCATCTCCACACACACTGCACCGAGGCAGCTCAACGCAAAGCCTGAAGGCAGCGTTCGCGCTCTCCTCCTCCTCCTCCTCCTCCCTTCGCCATCCCGGCGCCGGCGATGCTGAAAAAGCCCCCGGCCCGCCTCGGGTTCTCTGGCAGAGCGCCAGAGCCCGGCCAGAGGTGGCACCAGCACGGAAGCCTTGCGAGAGCAGCCGCGAGCGCCTGGCGGCTCCTTGGGACGCCTCAGCCAGAGCGAACCCTCCGCAGGGCGCGCGGGTGGGCGGCAGGGATGGGCGGAGGGCGGGAGACCCGCAGAGCTGCGGTCTGAACACCTCGAGGCGCGAGGCGTGTGCGTGTGTCTGTCTGTCCGTCCCGCCTTTTCTCAAGCGCAACAGATCCCGCTTCCCCCCTCGGACAGAGACACCGCGCAGCCTCTGGGTGAGACTTGCTGCCCCGGGCTCCCCCGCAGCCCCGGGCCCCTTCTCCCTCGGGGCCCGCAGCGGGGGGGGGCGGAGGGCGGGGAGGCGAAGCCGCCCCCGGCTCGGCCCGGCCCGGGGCAGCCCCCGAGCACCGGCCG
>VZTL01025437.1:0-28939 GCA_013400535.1 Scopus umbretta | reverse complement strand
TCCCCCGCGCCTTCCCCGGGCGGTGCGGTGTCGGCGGGAAGCGGGGCCGTCTTCAGCCAGCCGCGCTGGGTTGATACCCAGTCGTTTAGCTGTCTAGGAATTCGCTTGCTTTGACTTTCGTTGTTGGCGGGGTGGGGGGGAAATACCGCGGCTGTTGACGACTGTGTGACGTAAAACCCGATAGAATCATAGAATCATGAAGGTTGGAAAAGACCTCTGAGATCATCTAGTCCAACCGTCAACCCAACGACACCATGCCTACTAGACATTCACTAGAAAGTGAATGCCTTGCCTTTTTGAAGCCTCAGTGCTGTTGCATTGAGGATCTCGCTCTGTAAGGGGAAAAAAACCCCCAAACCCCTCCCCTAAAGTAAAAAGAAGAGGAGGTGGATTCTTGTCCAGCTTGACTTTGGAGAGGTTTGTTGTTTTTTTTTCAGTGTTAATTAAGCTAAGGTCTCCAAAGCGGCTTCTATACATTTGTCGCCTTACCACCTGTAAGATACACGGAAGGAGACAGAAGTGGATTTTTATTAATGTGAAGCGGTAGCGGTAGTAGTTAATAAAAGAATAATCCAAATGAACATGTGCGTGATAATTTTGCCGACCCTTTCTTGCCCTTTTCAAGAGGATTTGGGTCTTGGGGAGGAGGAGGGAGACAAAGAAGCCCCTTTGCAGAAAACTAATGCAAATGACATGAGCAGTATCTTCAGCTTGACTCTTGCTGCACGCTGGTCTTAGAAAATTCTGAAATACAGGAGGAAGAAATTGTGTAGTCAGATCTTGCTGGTGTCAACAAGATAGGTGATAAAACTGAAAGCCCGTCCTTGGAAGATGATGTTTTAGGGCACTTGGGAACATGTAGAGAAAGTGCTGGCAGAAGGGAGAGCAAGAGCTTTGTGCTGCTGGTTGGTTAATCTGCACCACATGAATCAGAACCTTATTGCTCAACTACCCACCACGGGGCCCTGCCCTTGAACCTAAAGATTATTGTAACCTAGTATAAAACGAAACGCTTCATTTTCATGTGTATTTAAGTGGGAATGGAACTGTAATTCCTCGTACAGTTTTGGAAATCCAAAATAGGGCAGCTTCAGAAAAGCCTTTTAGGTGAGAACTGTATTTATATTTAGGAGCCATTCTGCTCCCCAGTGTTTGGAGAGATGCCTGATTTGCAGAAACTTTTGGCTGGGGCCTTTAGAGCAGGTTCAGAAAAGCTCGACAAAAGGAAGTATTCTGGTGAAGAAGTTTTCCCAGGTAAGACGGTGCCGTCAGCCCCAGTACCCAACTACAGAAATAGATGTCATGAACAGACGAATACGGAAAGACGATGAAAACAGATATTAGATGAAAACCTTAAAAGAAAAAGAAATCTAAATCTTACTGGGCAAAGAGCGAGAAACCCTCACTATGAAGTGGATAAGGTGCCAAATTTGTCAAATTCATCTTTGGTTTTAATGTGTTGGGAGAATTGCCACCCAGAAAAAGTGGAATAAATAGAGAAAACAAAAACAGTATTAATAAATAAAACCAAGTAACTTGTATGCATACCTTAGCATCGTGTTATAGTCTGCTTTAATCATGGGCCAAAAGTAGTACAGAAACACCTTGATGATCCACACAGGTGCAGAGATGCAAGGATTGAAATCCATGCACAGCAGACACTCCGCCAAGACGCGATACGGAAGCGAGCGAGAACTCTTTTGCCCCACAAGAACTAAACATAGTAGAAAGAATGCTACTATCCCACATTTGGTTATTTTAAATCATAACTACAATGAGAATTTCACCAGTGCCAGGTCCGAGTGGCTAGTTCTTGCTCCTTTGAAATGGGATGAGGATGTTTTGCTTCCAAACAGGATTCCTTGTCCTGAGAAGTCTGCTTAACTGCTTGTCTGCAGCAGTGAACAGAGCCCACTGTGTAGATGGTCCGTGCCATTTTGCTACAGGATTTGGAGAAATCTCGTTTTAGTCCAGCTTCTCAAGGAAACGGGAAACATGCTCTTTGCCTCTCTGAAGCAATGGAGTAAATAACAACAAAAGATGGATATGAATCTCAAAGACAATCACATTCTTGTGGTACTACTCTAAAAGAGAGAGACCTCACTGAAGGAAGAGGCAGCAGCTGGCTCATCCGTCGGTAGACATGTAGCTCCAAGTACTCTCTCACATATGTGCACCTAAAATGTCCATGTACAGATCCTGGGACCATGCTGTGGAGGGATGGAGAGGAGAGAAGGGGACAAAGTACATAAATATGCAGGGTTTCATTGTTTCTGCCTCTTATGGAACAACTCATTTTTTAATAGAAGAAAGCTCTGTAAAATAGCACATCATAATGAACGACAACAGCATATCACACGGAGGCCACGCGGTGATGAGAAAGATGCAGAAAAAGTGCTCAGTTTTTCTGCCATCCTTATCTATATGACTCTTGAGGGTTGTGACCATACATTAAATGAACCAAAAGATGAGCACTTCAGAGTTCTGGAAAGCACTACTGGCTATCACTAACAATACACCTGTAGTAGTTGCCATTCTTTGGCTGATGGCATTTGTCTTTAAAGAGTGTGCTGTTTACTGGGGGGAAGCCTGACGTGGCTTCTAATGGCTGTACTTAAACTGGGGAACTTGAAAACATGATTTCTGTGTAATATCACATGCATAACAAACATGCTGGCAGAAAACAAACACATTTTCATGCTACCAATGTTTTAAAAATAAGACCAGAAATAAACTACAGTGAGCATGGTCCCATGTGAACGGCCAAGAGGTGCAACATCCAGAAGTGTAGTAATCATTCTGTTGGGGCAGCTATTCCGAAGCTGGGGAAATCGATTTTGATAGGTTTTTGAAGCAATTAAAATACAACTCCAGTGAGTGAAAAGACTTGCCAGAAAATGCTTAGGGGAAAAGAAGGGAAAATATTAGCTAATGTTAGATACATGTTTGATTAATACCTTAGATCTTTTGCAATACCATACTCAGAATCGAAGTGTAACTCTCTGTAAGTTCCCTGTCTTTTATCTGTCACACAATAGCCTGCAGCTTTCACAACTGTGCTGTCATATGCTGCTTTTCTCCTAAAAAGTTTTACTACCTGTGAAGTCAGCAAAAAGACAGCAAGAATTAATTTCCCCCCATGTTACTTACTTGTGTCACTCAGTGGGATTGTATATACAGTAGCCTGTTAGCTGGTGTGAATAAAAGTGGCAAAATTAGGCTCTGGCAACAGAACCATTGTAAGCTATCATCACTGGGCTTAAGTCAGTTTACAAGAACTGAGGATCTGTAAACTTGCTGTGACTGAACTTGCTTGTCAAGAACCATCTCCATGGTGTTTTTGCAAAGATTACTTTATTTTTAAATTGATTGATGATTGCATGTTCAATGCAAATGTAATTAAATACCGAAACTTAAATCTTGGTGATAATTTCATAATGGATATTTATGCTGAAGTACATGTTTCCCTGTGGACACTCAAGTTGCCAAGAGATCCAGCTGGATTGGCTTACTTGTCTTACATAAACTGAAATGTTAAGGAAGCACCTTAAAATTAGCCGAGAATTTTAGGGGGGCTTATGATAATGGCACCGTTAAAAAGAAAGCACAGAGAGATCATATGTCTGGATATCGCTGGTGAAGAGTTGTAAGGAAATCGGCGTGTCCTAGGATGATTACCAAATGTTTTGGGGACAGCAAATGAGAGAGAAAAGGAAAAGAGAAAAGAGAAAACACCCCTTCTTGCAAACCCTGTATCTTGCGCTTGCAGGAAAATGCCTTCTGCAGACAGGGTAATTTTCAGAGGTGCTCATGAACCAAATTGCTGATCATCTCCAAAGTGAGTAATTATCCCAAATAGGATGCTTTCCTATGAGCATTGAAAACACAATTAAAGTGGCACTAAGATAAATTATACAACAGTGAACAACAGCATTATTGTGGTGAGGAAATGATGCACAATAATCAAAAGACAGTTTCATAAATGTTTGCACCACTATTACGTTTCAAGCTCTTAACATCTTACAGAGACTTCCATAAAGATCTAACATTACTATCATTTTGGATTAACATTTTACGAGAAAGAATGAAAAACATTGTTTCCACTCTGTTTCAAGTCACTTTAAATAAAGAACTCTCCTTCCTGTTAGAGAAACTTAAAATGATCTTGAAATTATTCTGACACTAAGAAGAGACTCGTGGATTTTGTGTAGGGAGGATAATTTCCTGTTCCTGGAACTGAATAATGACAAGGGCATGTGTAAAATATTTTTTTCCAGGTAAAGACAACTGCTTAATTTTTGAAGATAACAAGGTTGCTTGAAGTTCAGTGTGCTAATCTGATTACAATATAAAACATTTTGCTGGCAAAAGGAATCAATAAGCTGAATTTATATGTCTGAAGGAAGCACTGTAGGCTTCTGTGTCTAGTGCTGCAAAAGTAGCATTTGAGAGATGAGACAAGTCTGAACTCTAGAGACAGATTTTCATATGTTCCAGGTTACCGCATTTCTAGATGTGTGACTCTATTCCTCAGATCAATCACTCAAAAACCATGAACTCATGACAGCTACTATGCTGTCACTACCAGCTTCCGATATTTGGGCAGGATTACAGACACATTGTTTATTTCACCTGAGAAAGAAACTGCCAATGCTAAGGTGCTCCAGCTGGCTCAAATATAACTGCCTACATATTCAGCAACATGGCAGTTGTGTACTTTACCTCTTTTAGGGCTGCTTATGAACACCCTCACACACCTTTTTTTCATGCTAGCACCCTTCTTTCCTATTAGTTAGCAGCATTTTATTTCATACAATTTCCAGACCAAAGATTCTTTTTATTTTTTTTTTAATCTGGGAATATCACAGATGCTACCAAACAAAGTTTCATAAATTACTACATTTCCTTAGCTCATTGGAACCGTCACCTTCATGCCTGACAGGTGTAAACACCTGCTTTTGGTTACTGAAGTCCCACCAGCCATTTGTGACCATCTCTTAGATCAAAAATTATTCCTCCATTAACTGTATTACCAGATCATGCAAGCATTAATATCTAGTTTAGTGCAGTATCAGTTGAGTTAATTGAAGGGACCTTCAAGAATATTTTATTACTGCAGCACTGAAGAAAAGACAACAAGATTTGCTGGCCTTAGCCAAGATGTGCAGAAGTTATTTCAGCATGTGGAATAGCAAAGAATGGTTGCTACATGGTGAGAATCTGAAGAGCAGTTGTTTTTAAAGCGGTTGTGTGTGCAAAGCACAAAAGTGGTTGTGTGTGTGCTCTTCTGTGACTGTGAAACTTGTTCCTTGAAGTGCTTTGAATCATGATGAATTTCAGAGACTTTCAGAACAAAATGGAAATCACATTTATTCAGCCATCCATACTTTGATTAACAGCAAAGACTAAAAACATACAAAATCCCAGACCAAAGAAAGGAAACTTATCTATAGAATGTAAAATTAGACATAAAGTGAAAATTATAAAGTTTTCGGATACCTTTGGGTTACAGTTCTGTATCATCATGCTAAACGTGCTGCACATTTTAAGCTCTGCCCAGATTAAATAGAGTGTCTGGGATTCGGAGCCATCTGACTACCCTGATCCACATCACTGTCCCAGTTTTCATTGGAACTGGGTAATTGTTGACTTATATGTGATACAAGTGAGCAAGGAGGTATGATGGCTGATATGAGGGACATCAACAGTCAGTGAAACCTTTACAGAGGACTTAGAAATAAATCTTTGTTTATATACATATAAGAATAATATTATAACTATAATAATAAAATATAACAATAAGATCAGGGAAAGGGAACACATATCATTTGATTTCTGCAAGTGATAAAAGAATTGTGTCCACATCTCCAATTCTCAACATGGAGGAAAGGTAATGATGAAAGCATTCAGCTGTGAATTCAGGAAGAGATTATTGACTAAACAATGATGGAAAATTCAAAAGACTATGGATTTTAACTACAGACTTTCATAAAGGTGTGTGATCTAAAACCCATAGTTTATAACAAGACTTATCTTTTAATTTAATTTCAGACCCACAACTTCAGAAGTTCTTATTCATGAGGGGGCATCTGCTCCTTTCCTGAGATATTCTGAGCTCTTGACATCTAGCGTCTTGATACATCAAGCAGTTGCAAAGGTTAGCCATGTCAGTGAACACATTCTCTTACATTAGTTTTAAATTTGATGGGTTTTGAAAGATACGAGTGGTCAGTTTGGTTTCTCTGGATGCTGTGTTATAAGAATAAACATCCTCCTATACCTTTTCTAAATGGGGTGATCCCAATTTATTCATTATCTCACCTGCTTTTCTTCCTATCTTTCTAATGTGTTTTTCATTATCCACCAATGTCTGTTATAACTCTTAGTAAGGTAAGGAATTAAACACAGTACTACAGATAAGAACGAACTCCTGATTTATAATGAATTATTTTTACACCCACAGACAGTGGTTGTTTGACAGCAACTGCCTTGCTCACCTTTCAACTCATTTCAAAGCCAGATTGCAATACCACACATATCTTCCATAATTTTTTTAAATTGTCTTCATAGAAAAATTTAAATACATTTTCAAGATCCTTAAGTAGAACAGGCAACTCTCTTTTCATTGCTTTCTTGTTCAGATTTTCAATGTAAATAAAGAATGCTTTCTAATAAATAACTATCTGAGTTGGCAAATGTCAGAGTGTTATGACATTTGTCTTAAAAATGGGGGAAAAATCCTGTATTCTTAAGCAAATCTATGTTATCCAAAGTACATAGACACATAAAATAGGATTTTGCTTTGGAGATACATAATTTTCCAGAGGTTCTTTTTCATCCATTCAAGATTTTTTTTTTTACCCACGTTAACAGTGTGGTATATCAAGAACAACAGTTATGTAGCATTACATCTTGTAGGGCACTAAAAATTCTCTGGGCAGGGAAAAACTTACCTGGAAAGATATATAACTTAAAATAGGGAAGCAAATATCTGACAGTACATAGATACGTTGGTGAGAATCATACATATTTAAAATAATAACGGTTGGTTTTACAATGCATTTGCTTATGCCTTTTTATGATAGATTTCTTCTGTGTGGTTGTAGTTATAAATAAATAAAAGGGAGTGAAAAATAAAATTTCAAAGAGAATTTTTTACACCAACTTTAACAAATTTAAAATTTGAATGCATTTTTGCAATTACATGAACAATTATTTTAATATGTTGGTTTGAGAGGGGTTATATTTGGGAATTTCATCACACAGAGAAACCTGTTCCATAGATCTGCATGTAACAAGCTGAAAACTTGAGAAAAATCTAGCTGGGAAATGACCTTTAAAATATATGAAGGCCTAAATTTTCCTGACTCTCTTATGTGAGCAGACCTCAACCTTCTCAGAGCCTGACTGGCCCTGTGAAAGAATAAAGATCTCTTTCTACTGAAATACTTGTAAAATGAGGTCCACAAAGATCTAATTTCCAGGTGTTTCAGTTTCAGTTCCTCTTTTCAGGTACACATGGTATCTATACATATATTCAGGCTCTTTAAACTTTGAGTATTCTATTTATGCCCCGGAACAGCTGGAAGCACAGTAATTGAGATCAGTACTCAGAATTAAGCTCAGGTCATCCCTATGGCAATTTCTGCTGTAATTTAGACCCAACATTTAATAATATTTTTTAAATTATAAGAAACATCTCTTGCTACTTCATAGGTAGAAGCTTCTGAGTTCTAGATACATTCTGGGAAAATAAAAAGAACATTTTAAAATGTTACAGTTGCCAGAGATAAGGCATGATGCTGCAGAGTACTTACATTAGTGCAGAAGAAGCAAGATCGTCAGGGAAAACAAGCTAAGAAATCCTTTTTTGCAACAACTGTGCCAATAACACTGATGAAATCATCAGTTATGTTTCTGACAAACGAGAAATAAGTGTACTGCATATATTGCTGTGCTGACTTGTTCTTTGTAGGAAAAAGAAATGGCGGAGGGTTGGGAAGGATCAATATTTGTCAGAAAGAGAGTTAGAAAGGGAAAAATGTTATATAAGTGTTTAACAAAAATTATTTTTTAAAATATATTTCTTAAGGATTTCCTGGATTTTTAATTTAGCAACTCAGCATAACATAACTAAAACCTGTAGAAAGAATTAAAAACTGGTTTAGGACAGGATTGTCCCCTCTACTTGTAGAACTATAAGGAAACAAAACCCATTGAAGGGGTGTGGAAATAAAGAGTAGTACCTCCATGGCATTGTCTGCTTTGGACCCAGGATGCTTACTGAAGTAAAAATTATTTTTTGTCTTGGGACTATCCATGCTGGCAGAAAAGATCATAAAGGATCGTACATGAAGTTTTCATCAAAATTTCCTTTGCAGAAGAAAGGAATTAGAAACTTACAGTAGAGGTGAAGAAGGCAACTCAGCACAGAAGGCCCTGGGGGTCCTGGTGGACACCAAGCTGACCAGGAGCCAGCAATGAGCCCTCACAGCAAAGATGACCAGCAACCTCCTGGGCTATATTATACAGAGTGTTTCCAGCAGATCAACGGAGGTGATCCTTCCCTCTGCTCAGCCCTGGTGAAACACATTTGGAGTGCTGGGTCCGGTGCTAGGTTGCCCAGTGCAATAGAGACAGAGGTGTACTGGAGCAAGTCCAGCACAGGGCCACAAGAATGATTAAGGGCTTAGAGCATCTGATGTATGAGGGGAGGCTGAGAGAGCTGGGAGTATTCAGCCTGGAACAGAGAAAGTTCGGGGGGATTTCATCAGTATGTAAAAATACACGATGGAGGACAGGAAAGATGGTGGAGCCAGACTCTTTTCAGTGGTGCCCAGTGACAGGGCAAGAGACAATGAAATACAGGAAACACCACTGAAAATCAAGATAAATCTCTTACTTTAAGGATGGTTTCCTAGAGAGATTGTTGAGTCTCTATCCTTGCAGATAATCAAAACCTGACTGGACACAGTCCTGGTCAACCTGCTTTGGCTGACCCTGCTTGATCAGGGGTGTTGGACTAGAGGATCTCAAAAGGTGCCTTCCTTCCTCAGCCCTTTCATGATTCTCTGACTCAGTCATATGATTCCCAAGCTACAAGAGAAAGAATTCTTTAAATATTTCTGTAGTATTTTCCTTTTTCTTAGCATCCCGGTTGCCTCGGGAACCCTTCCTCCTACTGAGTGACTTCTATGATGCCACAGATAGCAGTCATAGAGAGTGTTAAGAGGTGTTCACGGTTTTTCATTTACATTAATTGCCAACTAAATCTCCACTTGAAAACATTTAAGCACAAGAAACATGAAAGTATTTCTTCCCTTTTTTCTTCTTAATAGCATCCTTGTTGTGAAATTCCAAGCAGTTGTAAATAATGATCACTATGAACTCTTGAGTGGTATTTTATATGCATGATGAATTTAAATAATAATAGTAATTATTAATAAGCTCCAGGAAAACTGGCAATTATTAAAAAAAAAAAAGAACTAGTAAAGAAGAAGGAATGACTTTGATTCAGGCCAATCATACTGTGTGTTAAGAATGTCACTTAGAAAACCATTCCTTAACAGTTACCCTTAACAGCTCAGGCTGTCTGTAGCTCTAGTAGTAAAATAATTTTGGAATTATGAAAAATTATGAGACATCAGAAGAACTGTCCAATACTTTTTGTTTGTTCTCACGAGACAGCTTTAACCAAAGTAATGATTCAGGCCATTTTTAGGAATAGTGCAATCAGCCTTATCCTGTGTTATATGTGCTACTGCACAGTAAAACTCTTCTCAGGGTGATTCTTTGGTAAGGGCTGATAGATACACTCAGTTTTGACCATTGATATTCATATCTCAATCCATTTTCAAATATTTATAGGCATTATTCTTCCATTTTCTCTCTTGCTTTTTTTTAAAGCTTTTTAGATGAACTGTTAATTGTTCTCATGGTATTTTCCTTTAACAGCCCCTATTATAATTTTGGTGCCTTAACATCCTTTGATACCTATAAAAATATAATTTGCCTGCTATTTGTGATTGCAGTCCATGTTTGCTCTTTATTTTTATACTTCTGCAGATCATGTTTTCGACAGACTTTCACATTAGCTGGGTACTCAAAATATTTTTCTGCCCCAAGTTATCATCCACAGTGCTAATATGGCTACTGAACTGAAGCATGCACTTTTAAAAATTTTTCTGATCGCCTGAGGATCCAAGAAGTCTGTGCTTACTCTCCCTAACAAGAACAGACAGACAGCTTACTGAACTAACATGTATAGAAGATGGCACAGTGTTGCACGGTACAGCTATAGTTCACATGTTGGGTTAGATCTGTAGTATAAGAACATACAAAAAGAATTCTAGAAACCTTAATGGTCACAATAATAAAATCTGCTGAGATATTTTAATAAATATTGCAACTATATTTGCCAAAATCTCAGTAACAGTACATACGACTTGAAGCCAAACTTTCCATTTCTCACATGTCATTTATTTAAACTGTCTCAAAAATCACAAACCTGACAGCCAGTAATATATTGTACAATTGTACTGAACCTTTTCTGATTATTTTATTACCCTTGCTTGCAGCATTTCTACTTGAGAGTCAGCTTGATGGAATTATTTTGGTGTTTTAATTGCAGTCTAAATGTGATTTGGAAATATAGGTCTGGATTTTTCATTCTGTGATCAAGAAAAACCTCCTGTGATGTCCAATGTGATTTCAGACTTTTTTTCTATTCACAGTCAATAAAATTTGCAGAGCTGAGAGAGTGCCTTTTCATAGGTAACCCTTTCCACAAAAGTCAACAGAGCAGTCATTCTCTCAGGGCTTCTCAATCCTCAGAAGGCTTTTGAAGGAAAAGAGGGGGAAAATGTTGGAGATTTTCCTTTTACTTTGGCATTAAGACCCAGAAGGTTTACAGTAATGTATTACTGAGACTCCTATGTAAAACAATGCACCCTTTTTTGTCTGGGTGGGTACTGGTAATGTGCTAATTTTCTTCTCATCTATATATTTTTTCATTTAAAAATAAAAGAAAAAAAAAGGGATGGGTGGAAAACCAAGCAGATACATTTTTTTTTTTTACTTTAGTATTTAAAACATTTTATCTAACCAGTTTAAGTGCAAAGTTGTACATCTATGTTTTTATAGCTATACCACTTTAAATACCAAAATGGTAGAATTTCTTAAACACTACATTCCATGATCTATGTACATGCAGCATTCAAAAAGAGAAAAAATACTAATCTAGAAAAGAGACTATTTTCACAAAAGTATGAAAGTAAATAGAGAGTCAAGGCCTCTGGAAAGTAAAGTTTTTATATATGTTCAGAACAGCTGCAATATTTTCACTTAAGAGTCTACAATTCAAGCAAAGCACGTATTTCACTTCCCTGCGTGTACTACTAGTTATATGCTGAGAGGCAAATGACTCTTAAATGACTGAGTATAAGTACTTACGATCTTTGTGTATGAAAACCCTCAACTGGGAAAAGAGATACACTTCCCCTTGAAGACTACCAGATGTACGTACTGAGGTATGTTCACATGTAGGAAGGAGGTACTCTTGAAGAGCTAAACAGGGAAATGGATTTTACATTTGATTCTAATTGTTGTCAGCCTTTTTATGAGTTTTATTCCTAGAATAGAGGGTTCCACTTTGTGTATTTTTTATTGTTTCCAGCTTGAATAACGGAGCCCTGATTTGCTTGGAATACAATTGCAAATCATGGAAGCAAAAAACCAATTTGGTTGCAAAGGACCTCTGGAGGTCATGTAGTCTTTCCTTTTCTCCTTAAAAAGGGATAATTTCAAAACTAAATTAGATTACTCAGGGTTTTATGAAGCCTAGAGAGGGACTGCCATTCTCCTGAGTAGCAAATATGTGTTTAATGGAGTTGTAGTCTATTAAGTAGAGAATCGGTGACAGTTGCTGTGCTCTGCATTTGGTGAAAAATTGTTTTTGAAGGTTTTTTTGTTTTTTTGGTTTGTTTTGTTTTGTTTTAAACAGCAGTGCATTTAGAAACATCTAAAACACTCTTTGGTGTAAGAACATCAGAATTACCACAGTAGAACAGACAATTAGTCCATTTATTTCTCTGTTATTATGCATTGGTGGCCAGCTCAGTGAAGGCTCAAAAAATCTCCAAACCAGCAGTAGATAGTCTGATATAAATCCAATACTTTCCAATAGCTGATAATTGCAGATATTCTTGTTTGCATGAAAGATTCATTAATTTAAAAAATCTCTTTAAGTTTCTGTCTTTAGCAAAGCTTTATGGCAAAGTGTTTGACAAAGTTGTATAAGAAAGTATTTTCTTTATTCATTCTGATTTTGCATATGTCTTATTCTACCAAATATAAATGGTGTCATGGCATGATTTACACTGCCTTCCATCATGATGTATATATTAAGCAATGCAAGGACAATATACTTACTCTTGTCTGAAAGTATCTGCAGCTGTAAATTCATCTGTGAAAAATGAAAGATATGATTAATGATAAAATAGTCAGATCTAAACCAAACAGCATTATTTTAAGTAAGGCTAATTACTCAGAGACTATCTGGGGGAGCAATAATCTGAAAAACAGAATGACCAAGCACTCAGAGTTCTGGTCAAAGAAGAAATGCAACCTTCTGTCCCCTTGATTGTTGTAAGAAAAGCTAGATTACAGGTCAGTCTCCCCAGTTTCAAATATCATAAGGCCAGACAGTCTGTTGTAGTCTGTTTCTGATTTCATATACTGCACCAGAAGGACACTGGGCACTATATCTGCTGAAAGGCAGAGCAGAAAGTGCGTCACAGGACCTCAGTGCATTCACATCCACATTCACATCCACAGAGAGGAATTTGTGAGAAATCAAGCTATTTTGACAGTAGTTTCAACTGGATCAAACTTGACATATTTGAGGTAATAGCATATTATTATCACTCTGTTTCTATTTATTCTTTTCCAATAATTTTAAGTCTTAAACTTGATTTCTGTCTTCACCTGTAAGTTTCTGATTCTTGCTCTTGTTCTAAGACTATTATTTTCTTTGTGTCTCATGTAATGATAGATACTTTTTTATGATCAGTTGTTGGTACCTTTATGAATGAGTTCTCCAATGATATGAAGATCTACCATTACAGCAAATTACTTTTTTTCAACTATACTAAAAGTGTCTGATTTATTTCAAAATGCAGCTAAGTCTTAGCCAGGGTGTTTTTTTAATTCATTTAAGGAGGAAAAAGGTTTTTATAGCTGACAAATTAAAGGGGAAAAAAAATAACCTATTAGCAAATGTTCTACATTGGATTAGCTTTACCAAAAATTGACTTAAGAATGATGCTTCACTAAAACAGATACAAAAATGAAATAGAAATAGTTTATTTCAATTAACAATATTAATTAGAGGCCTTACACGTATAAAAAATTTCTAACATGCACATTGCCCAAAAAACTTCTGATTGGCCTATGAAAGAACTGGAAGCCTCCACCTTGTATTAGGCAACAAAAAGGGCAGTGTGACCCCCATTCATGAGAATATAGCAACCCAACATGATTTCAGTGCTTGTGTCTGACTCAGCAAATGGCCCTTTAACTTACTGAGATTTGTGTAAATGGGTGAGTATCTAAATTCCCAGAAAATAAATTTCAAGTGACACAATTGTGCAATGAACAGGTCTGGGAGAATTCTGTATGGGTGTGGTGGGCTGTAATTTGTACCTTACTACCTTTCTGCTGAGGAATACTGTAACAAAGAACAAAAGAGGTTCTTTTTGCTTCAACTTCCAGCCTAGAGACTGTGGTTATGTTTGCAAGGACAGTTTTTATTTGCTGAAATGAAAGAAACAAGAAGAAAACATAAAACAGTCCATTACAACCAAATTATTCTGTTTGCTTCTGTCCTGCTTGTCAGGAGCAGCATGCCCTGTAATTGAAGTTAACTATCCATACCAATGCACATGTGAGTAACTCTACTGCTCTACTGTATTCCTCTAATCCAAGAGATTAATAAAACATAGAGCAATAAATTTAATCAAATCCCAGATTGCTGAGGGTGAGAAAGAGAAAAAGAAACTGATGCATGATGTTTGGTCTTAAATGCCTGAATAAGAAAAGTAGACCTGTGACTGCTGGGATAATTATCAGGAACATACCCTGGTCGTTCAGTGCAACATTGCTTTCCATCACACATAATTTTCACACCCTGTTTTAAGGGGACTTTTCAATTATCAGGTATAGGAATGATCTATTGAATTCCCTGAACTGTGTGCTGAATGTTTATTTCTTAGAATTATCTTAGGCTTTAACATACAAACAAAACAGGTGGTTGCCAAAGGCATGAAAATATTAAAAGCAGCAAAGTGTTTACTGACTGAAAGAGAAACTGCACACCATGAAGATCACATTTTCTTTAATTTCTTCTTGGCAGTAAAAATCTGAACTGAAGTTGGCTTGAGAAAAAGTGGATAGAATAGTGAGAGAAAGAAAAGACAATACATTCAGATACTCTTTTGTGTCTATCTGTTATAGGACAGAATGATTCATTTTGAGTAACATATCAATATTTCATTAGACACAAGAAACACAATTTTTAACATTTGGTAGAAACAAGCTGTATTAACCTATTCCCTTTATTACTGGAGAATTATCTTTACAGAATACCTGTACTCAGCTGTACCGCTACATTTCAGTCCTGTATCTATTCAGCATTGATCTATTTAGGTAGACAGAAATATGCACATATATTTGTGCCTCCATGTGCTTTTATGTGACTGTGTGTGCAGGTTTATGTTTAAAAATAATACATAAATACATATTTATGTATGTATATATACAAATATAAGGAAGAATGTATTTATGTCAGTGCTCTTTCTCTCTGTTTGTACATGGACTGCATTCTGGAAGCAATAAGGTGATTTCTTCTGGATTTATTGGAAAAGGCCTTCTTTGACCAGTTACGAGTTGGAAAAAAATCTGCATCAGAATTATGCTCATCCTTCAGCATAGCTGGTAATCAGGCATAACAAGATTGCTACTCCTGCTCCTCAGGAATAGAATTAATTAGTCCTATAGTATAGAAAGTGATGTAAATTAACTTTGCCATGGAACATATAGACTGGAGTACAATGGATTAATGTATAGAGCCTTTAGGAGAACTGTAGGGGCATCTGCACTAAGAAGAACATTGTAATTACTTCTTTAGATTTCTAGAGCTTCTGATTAAAGTTCAGGTCACACCTGCAAAATTTGCAAAAATTCAGATTGCCTCAGTAGACACAATGAGGATTAATTTCTTCTTCATCTCTGCTTAGACCACAACTTACTGCATTTTATTATATCATAGCATTGGCATAGGAAGGTAATAGTTGGCTTCAGTATGTGTCACCTAACTCAAGTATTTCCTCCATACTGTCCTTCTAAGTCTCAAAGGGAAGAACAAAAATCAAGCATTTTTACTAAGGCTGGCGCACTCCCACTAAAAGGAAGAGGGTTTCGCAGGAACAATATTGATCAAAGATGCATGTAGAGAAGTTGTTTGGGGTTTTTTTATTTTGTTTTTTAAACTCAGGAAAGATAACCATAACAGGAGAGACATTGGTGCAAACCAATGGGAAGGGAAGAAAAGCATAGTGAACAGCCAACTGCACCTCCAGTTTACAGTGCCTTTAATGCTATTTGAATCTACCAGATATAAAGAGCCATCCTCATAGAGGCACACTGCGAAAAAAAATCATAATTTAAGGGTAAGAGCTCTGTGTGAAAAGCTAGTCAAGATTGGTGGCCTCGGGGAACATCTACCCTGGTCTGGCAGAGAATTCCATGGCATGTCATGCTTGCCCAAGAAACAAACTGAGGCACAATAAGAGAACTTGAACTATTTTCTGTAACAAAGGTCGCAATCAGATCTATCCTTAGTGTATAAACACTATACTCACATTAAAACATACCTGTGCATTACAGACCTTCCCTGGTTTTTGGTCTGCTATATTGTCTTTAGGAAAGCTGTTGATAGGTTTAGTGGACAGGAAGAAGACTCCAGCATTTGGAAGAAGTATTGACTTTTTCAGAGTGGGCATGACTAAAGATTAATATGCTCTTTTATCTTTTATATGTCGTATTTCTTTTTCTGTTCTATAGGATATCGTGTTTTTCCTCTGGCTGTGTAGCAGATACTGTTTATTACAATTTCCTTTTCAAGCATAGGGGAGTATTGCAAGCTAGTATAGATGGGAATATGGGGACTAAGTGCTGTAACTTCTGTGTCTCCCCTTCTTTTTGCAGCCTTTGTGTTTAATTTTTAATGCATCTGCACATGTTTAAGCCTTCATTACGCAAGCATACACCAATAACATGTATTATCCATTTGCAGTTCACATCCTCCGTATGCATCTACAGCTGAGAAGCTACAGTCAGGATAATCATGCAGTGAAGACCTCAGTCCATATTACTTCATCTGAATCCAGCTATTCAGTTAAAAGTTGGAGATGACTATTCAGTTAGATAAGCTGCTAAAATTAGATCTCTCTCCATGACAGCATTTGCTTCTCCTTCTTTTGTCATCTTTTCAGAAGGACTTTGTCTGGAAATGAAAGAGCTGAGTTACGCTTTGCTGCTCTGATTCATCCTGAAGTAGAGTTGTACTTACGTGAGTTTTGATAAGACTCTTAATGCAGGACAGTGAAAGTCTCTTCCTAAAGGATGACAAAATCAAGCCTTTATGATATTGTTAATCATAAACACCTTTGGCCAGGGGTTGCTCCTTAGTTTGGTGTTTTATGTCATTATGTGGCACAGTGAGGCTTTGGTTGTGAGAAGAACTCGCACAACAAACAACATAACTTATTCTCTCTCCTCTCCTCTTGTTTCCTTTCCCTCACCTTTGCCTCTCCAAAGGAAACACTTTAAAACAATTTTGAGAGAGCAATATTCCTTGCCAAAAGTGAAGGGCAGTTTTCTCAGGCAAATAAAAAAATAAACTGAATTACTGAGAAGACCAGTTCAGATTTGCACAATGCAATACTTCATGTTTGTTCCCGGTACTATTTTTGATGTGGAGACAGACATTGACTACATTAAAAGCGTGGAAGTATGGCTCTCCAAAGACATCACTGAATTGGCAGAAAATAGAATCAGGTTTTATAATTGGGTAGAACTGTCATTTGTGAAAGCATGCAAAGATAGGAAGGATCTTGAGAAAAAACTACATGTTGGGTAAAATCTCCATTGCTCAATATCTGACAATAAAAAGAGCAGGGTAGTGATGAAAATTTGCTCTAAGACACATAGCATATGAAGCACAGAATACCATTACACAATACTGAACACAGCAATTTAAAAAGAGTTGAAAAAAATCCTCCTATATGTTACTGCGGCTAAAACAAACATATTAGTGTAAGGGCATCAATTGTTTTAATGTTTTAGTAAGGTGGTCTCGACTCAGAAACATTTATATGAGAGACTTCAAAGCAAGCAATTTAAGGGGTAACTAGCTGTATGTCAATCTGACAGTGCTGCTTATGCCTACATTACAACCTTGAAACATCATTGTCATCACATAGTTAAAAATTCAAATGTAAATGCACAGAAAGGAATACTATATCAATTATTTTTCTAGATTTTGGGATTTGAAAGTATGCAAAAATATATAAACCGAATATAATCAGAAGAGTATCTTGTACTAGAGGTGCTGTTATGCTGAATATGAGAAAGGTCACAATATGAAGAGCTTGAAAGAACTTTAAAAATATTGTTCTCTTTCTTTTCTGATTGGTTTGCAAGGTTAAATGGCAAACCATATAGTAATCATAGGGACTACTATCAGTGAATGAACAGGAAATAATACTTATAGAAATACCTTATTTGTGAAAGAAACATATAGTTGTAAACAGAACAGTAAAAAACCCAAAAAAAACAAACCACCACCCCCCCAAAAAGAACCCCAAGGAAACAAGATTACATTTCTTACAGCTTGATTGAGACAGCGTTTATGTCCAAAAGTAAGCTGGCTTGCTCCAGTGCCTCAGTTTCCTTTTACTAATATGGAAATAATAGACAATACTTCTCACAATGTACTGAGAGCTTAACTCATTAGTTATTATAAAGCATATAGGTCTTCACATAAAACGTATTACTGAAGTGCAAGGGCGTTATTTCAATATAAAAAGAATAAAGTGTGAAATATAAAACACTTCAAGCACAGAAAAGAATAGGAAGTTTATAGAATGAGGCCAAAGGAATAGAAAAACAATTTTAAGGAAACGTGAGGCCAAGAATAAAATAATATTACTGCAGAAATGTTAAGGAGAAAGGGAGTTTCTTTAAGAGACAGTAGGGATAATTTATTGGTAGAGGTGCCTGTCATCACAGGCTATTTACATGAACTTGTTGCTTCAGCATTCTCAAAGGAGGAAAAAAGGCTGACGAGAGAACTTACAACAGGGAAATACGTATACCACATCAGAACACCAAAAAATTGAGGGAACATAACATTTCGTGAGCAAAACAAAAGAGCAATTTGAAAAAAGAAACATATCTAAGAAAGACACTAAAATGAACAGGACCCATTATAAAATACGGAGGCAAACAATAAATGAGATGGTGGGAGCCTTCCCAATCAGAAGTAATAATAAATAAATAAATAAATGAATGAATGAATAAATAACTAAATAAAACAAAACCCCTCCAAGTCTGGAGTTACATAAAGCAAACAAGATAAAGCTGAGTAAAGGTAAGACAGAGAAGAACTAAGAGCAACATTGTTTAAGGATTATCAGGATGATTTCACAAAAGATTGTGGTGATGAGCAAATAATACACAGGATTTGTCAGAGAAATTTTGGACAGAATGTACAGCCTTAAAAGAAACCTTATGAAATCTCTATTACATGACCACCCAAGGATGACTTTCAGCAAGGTCATCTGGTATTGCAAGAGATATATGCAGTTTATAAGGATAAAGAGCTATATTGAGAAGTAAAGACAAATAGCATGAGTGAGAAGAAACAGGCAGAAATGGATAAATGTGACAAGTGCAAACACCAGTATTAGGTCCTGCTCTTTTTGCTATGCTGGGGAAGAGAAGGATGTTCTATTTAATCACAAAATATAGTGAGGAAGCAAAATGAACTGCGACGGAAGACAGGAATTAAAAAGTCTGCAGAGAAGAGCAATTACTCTTAAAATAGCCTGAGTAGTAAACCAACTTAAATGCAATTAGAATGTTTGGGGTTTTTTGGGGTTTTTTTTTGCACAGAGATAGTCACAAAATATTATTAAAATATAGTTCACAAGCAAAAAATGAAAAAAATAACTATTAAAATAAAATTTTAAACCAAATTTTTTGGAAAAAAAATTGTGACCTTCTTTAAGGTTTACATAGGTTTGGGAATCATACTTTTTCAGCAGTGAGGACAAAGTAATTTCATGCATGATCAAAAGATCAAATGGGGACTGAGTATCTAAATAGTAAAAGACATTGTTATAAAAATCTAGTTTATTTCAGGACAAGGAACAGTTATTTCATGGGAAATTAGCAGGTAAGTAAAGTAACTTTTGTAATGAAGACTGTATTTTGGTCCAAAACATTGTGGACATTTTGCTCAGTCAAGACAATAAGTTGACTGTTATTGCAGGTTTCTGCTATCTTGCAAAGGTAGAAAGTAAGCATTTCCTTGATCTGTGATAACCAGTGATTATGACAACATTATATTTATTTGTATGAGTGGAATGAAGAAATGAAGGGGTGGAGAACCTACTCATTTGAAAGCATTTTCCCCTATCTGCAATAAATTGGATTTGTGGCTTTTTCCCTAATAAGATTATTTGCATTTTGCAAATATTACATAGTTGTAAAAGTATACTGCCGTATGTTCAACCACTGTCATACGAAAGGAGAATAGTGAGAATCCTTTTCAGACATTCTATTTTTTATTTTGTCTTTCTCCATTAACTATTTTTAGAATCAGACATAATTTTGGCACATTTGAACCATTCGGTAATTTATTTTTTTTTCTTCCAGAAATATTTGTAAATTTGATATATATCCAATTCTGTGAGGTACTTTGGAGTTAGCCCTGATTTTGTTTTACTTTCTACTTTAATAACAGACCCTCAGAATCCCTTTCTGTCATTACATTGCCATGGAAAAAATACCAGGTCCTGACCTGTCTCTGCTATTGCTTTTGAAATATTTCTAATAAAACATGTTAGTGGAGAACTAGAATGAAAATGTAGCAAGAAGTAGTCACAAAGCCACATTGCTGAAGCTTCTTGGCATTATGACTAAGACTTTTAGGATCCAAGGTAGCTTGAACCAGTACGAAGAAGCAAACTACTTACTTTTTAGTTTTTGTTTAAAAGAAGTCACTTTTTTACATCACATCCAAGCAAGCCATACAGTTCTTTAAAGTGTATTGTGCTGCTAACAGAGCCAGCCAAAAGATGCAGCAGTTTGTGGAGCAGGGCACGCTGGAGGGGGCATGGAAAGGAGCAGGAAGCATTGTGGAGGCCAGTGTCCCCGTGTCCCTGCATGCAGCAGTGGTGGTGAGGCCCCACATGGCATGGCCCCCAGCACCCCCGCACCCCAGCTACCCAGCCTATTGGAGGACTCAGCTCAACCCAGGTCCAAAGAGGATGCAGCTTTGCAGAGTTGGAGCTGTGGAGACAGCAGGGGCCTCTCACTGGGCCAGAGAGAGATGCATCGTTGCCTGAAAGAGGTGGGTGCTGGCATCCCCGGGTGGAGGGGCTGCAGGAGGAGGACAGCAGGCTGAACAGCACCAGGGGTGGCACGGAAGTCCATCTTCTCTGAGAACAGGCAGGTGCCAAGGTGAGCCTCAACCCCCATGTGTAGCCATGGAGGTACACATAAGCATTTCATGCTTATGGGGTTGGGAAATGGGTAGCCCCTGACAACAGAAGCTGGAGGGGTCTAGCACCAGGATGGCTCCAACCCCCGCCCTGCGTTGCAGATGAGGGGCTGGGGAACTGTGTCCTGCAAAGTGCCTGAGATAGGCAGCACCAGGGGAATAGCAGAGGGGTTGTGGTAGGAGACTCCCTTCTGCAGGGGACAGAGGTCCCCACTTGCCAACCTAGCCTGCTTTCCAGGGTCGTTTGATGCTTGCTAGGGTCTTGGAGTGGGGATGTCATGGAGAGGCTGCTGAGGCTCAGCCAGCCCTTGTCCAGTTACTCCCACTGCTTTCCTATGTGGGCACCAGCACTACAGCCAGGGCAGACCTGGAGTATATCAAGCATGATTGCACAGCTCTGTGGGAGCTGGTCTAGGGCAGGTGGTGTGTCTTTGATCTTGCCGGTGAGGCAGAGGGGCTTGAGGAGGAGTGAACAGATCTTGCAGGTCAATGCCTGGGTGCACAGATAGTTTTGATGACGGGGGGTTCTCTTTTATGACCATGGGACCCTTTCTGGCAATGGTGGACTGAGAGTGAGATGGGATCCACCTGATCAAGCAGGGAAAAGCATCTTTACCAACAGGCTGACTAACCTGCTCAGGAGAGCTTTAAGTTAGAAATGATAAGGGTGGGATATGAGCACCCACATTCAAGTGGGGAAGTGGCAGACCTGGCTGACAAGTGAAAAGAACAAGATGATGTGGAAAAGAGAGACTTTGAAAACAACAAATAGGGGCTGAAAGGGACCCAGTTCAAACATGCACATAAGTAAGTGCTGAGGGGATATCTCGATGGGGGAAGATCTCATGCCTTTTCTAGGAAATCAGCACAACTGAGTGCCTCTCTGAAGCGCCTGTACGCTCACAAATGGAGCATGGGGAACAAACAGGAGGAATTAGCGGTGCACGTGCAGCTGCAAGACTACCATCTCATTGGCATTGCAGCAATGTGGTGGGATATCTGACACAACTGGAGTGCTTCCAAGGATGGATACAGGGTCTTTAAAAAGGGTGGGCCAGGGAGGTAAGGAAGGGAAGTCGCCTTTTATGTGAAAGAGCAGCAGGGATGCATTGAGCTCTGCCTTGGGAGAGGTGATAAGCCAGCTGAGAGCTGATGGATCAGGCTTAGAGGGCAGACCAATGTGGGTGACACTGTCGTGGGTGTCTGCTACAGACTGCCTGATCAGGAAGAAGCAGCTGAGACCTTCTTCAGACAACAGGAAGAAACTTCACATTCACAGGCCCTGGTCCTAATGGAGATTTTGAAATACCCTGTTATCTGCTGTATGGGCAACACAGCAGAGCATGAGCAGTCTGGGAGGTTTCTGGAGTGTCTTGGTAGCTTGAACGGTTTCTGGAGTACAGTGATGCCTTGAACTTCCTGACACAGGTAATCAAGAAATAAAGAGAAACAAGAAGGACTTCTACAGGTACATCGGCAGGAAAAGAAAGACTAGGGGCAATGTGGGCCCACTGCTGAATGGGGAGGGCTCCTGGGGACAAAGGAAATGGAGAAGGCTGAGGTACTCAATACTTTCTTCATGAATCCCAGGCCCTGAGACTCATGGGAAAGTCTGGATCAAGGAATACTTGCCATCTATGGAGGAGGACCAAGTTAGGGAACACTTGAACCAACTTTACATACCCGAGTCTCTCAGAGCTATTGGGATGCACTCACAAGTGATGAGGGAACTGGCCAATGACACTGTGAGACCACTCTCAATTATCGGTGAAAGACTATGGTAATCTGGGGAAGTTGCTCAAGACTGGAAGAAAACAAATATCACCTCTATCTTCAAGAACAGCTGGGGAACTGCAGGCTAGTCAGCCTCACCTCAGTCCCCAGGAAGGTGATGGAGTGAATAATCCTGGTAACCATTTCCAAACACACAAAGGGCAAGAAGGTGACTGGCAGTAGTCAGCATGGATTTATGAAGGGAAAATCACGCCTGACGAACCTGATAGGTTTCTATGATGAGATGACTGATTTGGTAGATGAGGAGAGAGAATTGAATGTTATTTATCTTCACCTTAGTAAGACTTTTGACACTGTCTTCCATAATATCCTCATAGACAAGCTGACGAAGTTTGAAGATGAAGCAATGACGACTGAAGTGGACAGCAAGGTGGACTGAAAACTGGCTGTGATAAGCAGCACAAAGTCAAGCTGGGAGACAATTCCTAGTGATGTACCCCAAGGATTAATAAACTGGGGCCAATACTATTTAACATCTTCATTAATGACCTGGGTGATAGGACAGCATGCATCCTCAGGAAGTTTTCAGATCATATACAACTGGGACGAGTGGCTGATACACCAAAGGGTTGTGCTACCATTTAGAGGGACCTTGAAAGACTGGAGAAATGGTCTGACAGGAACCTCGTAATGTTCAACAAAGGGAAGTGCAAAGTCCTGCACCTGGGGAGGAACAACCCAATGCACCAGTACGGGCTGAGAGCTCACTGGCTGGAAAGCAGCTTTGCAGAGAAAACCCAGGGTGTCCTCGTCAGCACCAAGTGAACCATGATCTAGCAATGCTCCTTTGCAGCAAAGAAAGCCAACAGCCTCCTGGGCTGCATTAGGCAGAACATTGCCAGCAAGTTAAGGAAGATCTTTCCCTTCTACCCAGCCCTGGTGAGATACATTTGGAGTGCTCTGTCCAGTCCTGGGCACCCCAACAAAAGAGACAGAGATATACTGAAATTAGTCTAGTGAAGTAACACAAAGACAATTAAGAGCTTGGGGCATCTGCCATGTGAGAAGAGGCTAAGAAAGCTGGAACTGTTCATCCTGGAGCAGATAATGCTCAGAAGGACCCAAGTCTAGCGCATGTACCACCAGACTGTTCTCAGTGGTGCCCAGTGAGAGGACAAAAGGCAGTGGGCACAAGTTAAATTACAGGAAATTCCATTTAAAATTGACAAAAACCTTTTATTGTGAGGGTGTCTGAACACTGAAGCCCAGAATATGTCTTGAATCTCTATCCTTGTAGGTATTCACAACCTGACTGGTCATGACCCTAAGCAACCTGCTCTGGCTGACCCCACTTTAAGCATGGGGTTGGACTATGCAATGCCTTCCTGCCTCAACCATTCTGTGATTCTGTATTTAAGATGTTCAATACTGACAATCACTGTAAATTCACTTTAAAAATATTCTGTGAAAGCTTTGGAAGCTTTCAAATCATTAGATGTGTGATATTCATTACCAAGAAGTATGTTAGAGTAACACAAAGTTAAAATGAACATAAATTTGCTTAAAACTATCTTGTGAAATAAAATAAATTAACTTTTGAGCATAAATCTCATGAATTACTTAAATTTAAAGAACTTAGAAATGTTTCAAATAATATTGACACAAAACCCATCCTTTTTCAATGGACAGTACTAAAAAGATAAAATCACCTTTAATCAATATAAATATAAATAGTAGACAAACAACAATAAGCAACCAAAGCAAAACTTTAGTTATAACTAATTAAAAAAATACAGTCAGCTTGGGGAACTGACCTTCCTACAAACCATCTGGATTTCAACCCTCACCACATTTTAATCTAAATTAGAACTGTCTCAAAAGTAGTATAGATTGTAAAGAAAGTGGTATGGACTTCTTAAAGCACTTGATTTATTGTCTGTTTCTTTCAACAATGAGAAAGCTATGGGCTTAGTAACAGCCAACCAACAAGATGTGACTGCAGATATTTCCTCCTAAAGGGCTAAAGATAGGAATTTTGTGAATTATAAAGTCCATCTAAATCTGTATCAGATGCAGTTAATTTACAACTCATTCTCTAGGAAGGAAATTTTCTTTCTACCCAGCTGTTACTGTTAAGCATTTTAGTCTTTTTATGCTTGNGCTGGCTGTGGTTAAACCATGATAATGCTAAGGGAAATAATATACTCAGTTCTGTAGATTATGACATACTGTTAGAGTTTGAGATAATGTGCCAATATCTAACCTAAAAAATTATTTTGGTTTCTTTAGAGCATTGATGCATCTCCTGCAAGCAAAACCCTCCCAAACTTCAGAAACAGAAAAAAAGTGTCTTTCTTTTCAAAACCTGAAAATTTCATGTAAATTTCTAACTGATTTCAACTACTACTGATGAATCAGTTGAACAAAACATATGAGAATAGATTTTACTTAAGTAGTTGTTTCATTTTGTATTATCAGTAGCCTGTTTAATTTGTCAGAGAGTACATAAGCTCTTTGAGAAGGGAATTTTTACAGGTTTAATCAGTTTAAAATGGTATAATTAACCACATTATCACAGTTAACTGAATCACAGAAATTACTCATGAAGAAAGTCTATTAGATTATTTTGCTAGTCTCCTTGCCAATGCAAGAGTACTTCCTAGACAGCTGCTCACAACACTTTATTTTTAATGGAATTTAAAATACATTATAAAAGGTGAACACGTTTCAAGCTCTCAAGAAACTAATGGATAGAGCTTCACAATCCTACATCAGTAGGAGCCTTTCAAATGTAAGGCCCCAACTTTGCAAATATTAATGCCCTGAGTCAGTTTGTGTGTACTGAGTTAAGTGCTTTCACTAATATCAGCTGATGACAACCTATACCCATTAGATTTAGTGCTGCATATAGTCCCTAAGAAACACTCTTCCCAGCTATTCTGGGGAGTTTTCTTTATAGTTGAAAGTTCAAAATAAAAATAGTTGCTCTATTGTAAATTATAATACTTTTGTGATCTGAATAAGACAGTGCAGTATCATGACAGAAACAAGTAAGAAAGGAAAAGAAACAGGAGTGGAATTATGCAAACTCTGTAATGAAATTTCATTAAGTGGTAGAGATGATGTACATCTAAGAAGGTAAGGACCATTTTCATCTTAGTTGCAGGTAGGATTAAAATAGTCATGAGATGCTTTAGCTGCTGTGCACTAGGCAGCCTCATACTTTGGGATCGTTGCAATTCAACAGGAGTTGAAGTGGATGTTCAGGGGTCATAGCTGAGTCTAAAGAGAGTTGGTGGGTGTAAGTCATAAATTGTGACTCTTGCTGAAACTTCTAGTGGCAGAATAATGTGGATAGTGTGAAGTGGTGTTTCAAAGATAACCCATTCCAAATATAGCTCAGAAACTACTGATTTTGAATGGTTCTTATGGCTGGCTAAGAAAATTTGAGCTTCTCTACAGTTGCATCATTAACTGTTAGGCATAAATACAGCACTAGGTGCAGGAAAATTAGTAAAAGAGACACTTCTTCAACAGAAGATACTGTAATATTAAATTCTGCTTGTTAAAACTTTAGTTAGGAAACAGCTAGATTTCAAGGACAAGGAAGGTCTTGAAAGTATTTGGAAATTAAGATAGCCTTTGTTTATTACTGTTCAAACTTATGTAACTTGCATTGAATCATTTTCTACTCCTTGTAGAAAGATCATGTGATGTTTCTCAACAGATTATTCTAGCAAAAAGAGTTGAACAGGTTTCCTCAGTGTTTAGAATGTGAATCTGACTCTGATTCTCTTGGTCCCTTTTGAACACGTAAAAGATAAACAACTCAGTAATAGCAGTGCAGGCAAGAGGTAAAAATAAACAATTTCATGTTTTCAAAAATATTCCATATTTTTCTTCAGTAGTGAAGACTATTGTCTTTCACCCCAAGAAGAAAAAGTAAGCTGTTATCTTTCCAATATGTAAGACAGCATGGAAGACCTTTGCACAGTTGAATTCAGAGGTTTTCTGGTATGCTACTTGGGGAGAGCTTGTATATGGTTGCTGGTGACACCATTTCAGCCTTCTAAAAATAATTTCCATCACTTCTGTTATCAAGCAATGGATCTGCTGAAGCTATCTTCTTTTGAGTCCCATCTAAGTTTTTGCTGCAGAGGACAGAGACTTTGGAATGCTTTAAATTTATATCTTCATCTGGATACTGCATGCCAATGGCCTCTACTAATCAAGAATGTGCCATATAGCATTGCAGTGGGTTTTTTGTTTCGCTAATTCTTTCTTGCCAGCTGTTTCTAGAGCATCTATGTTGCCGAGACACAGCTAAGCACTCATTGCATACAGTGACACCAGAGGGCAACCCTCCATTTTGCCATCTGTTAAAATGTTTTGCTAAATCCACCCAACACATCAGTGGAGGCTCTGCGTTAACCAAAGGAAGCAAAATGCCAGTAAATTAGTTCACTTACAATATACACATAACATACAGGCCCTGGAATATCTTGTGATCTCACACCTATAAATAATACTGAATGTTTCACCGAAACTTTTCAAGAATAGGAAAGTAATCAGGTTTATTCTATATAACAATGAAGAGATGAATATAAGCTATCTATTCCAAATGAAAGGGGAAGCATAACAGAGAGCTAACTACATAACTTTATCTCAATACTAGGGTGGAAGAAGCTGGTCCGAAGTCTCTCATTCTAGCCAAGCAAGATGGGAGTTTATGGTACTTGCTGTTGTACAGACATCTGGTAAAGCATCTTACAAGGTTAATGAAGGATAAAAATAGCAGATGAATGATTCAAGGTAAAAAAAAAAAAAAAAAAAAAAAAAAAACAAAAANAAGATAATGATATAAAAAAAAAAAAAAAAAAAAAAAAAAAACACCACTTATAGCCTAGGAAGAGAGGTTTTAAAATAGTAAGAAGAATATGTATTTTATGCAGTGTAAAACATCAGAAATCTTTATGACTAGATCAGACTGTTCAAGAACATGAAAAAAAGAAAAACTCTAGTACTTGTTTAACATTAAGATTCTGACACAGAATAGAAGCACAACAAGGAAATTAAATGATAACGCACTGACTATATCCTTTCTTATGTAAATACATATTTATGGATTTCTCAAGCCCTGCCCTCTCATAAGTCACTCACTTGCTTAGGTTTACATGGGGACTCCTGCTAGGGAACACCCAAAGGCATTGTACAAAATCAATACAAGAACAAATACACTTATATGTTCATGAATACAAATGTCTAATGGCACATGGTCTCAGTTTAGTCTGACAAGCAGGCAGGGATTCCAAGGATTTACTCTTTTCATATTAAGAAGGCACCAATTTCACAGTGAAGAGTTCGTTAGCTTAGATGAATACAAAACTGTACAAATAACTACATACTCTGTAAAAAGCCTGGCACCGTTATGCTCTATGGTGGCAGATGAGCAGTTAGAAGAGAAGCAAGCTGTACAGCTGCTTCATAAGCCTCACATCAACCCAATAGTTGCAGTGGCTATGAAACCTTGTAACCTCAACTCACTTTCTGTGGGAAAGATGAAAAAGTACTATATTGTAACATGTACAACCCATAAATTACTCCTTCCACCAAATTCAGCAGCAATTCTTACTATACATTGTTGTGAATGGGTGATTTGGAATGCTTAAGAAATCACCAACAAAGTTATTAGGAAAAGCGGTTTTAATATGTTATTGTAAAACTGCAACTGAACAAAGTTCAATGATGAGGTTCACTCTATTAATTACTGCATGGAAGAATCATACAGAGGAAAACTGAGTTACACTCAAATTAGAATGATTCACAGAGAGACCGGGGATGCAAAGAGTAAGGAGGATGCTCCTGTTGAATCACAAGGTTCAGCGTAGCCCACCTTGTTTTTGAAACTCCTGATGGAGTTTAGGTGTGGCTAGGTCCAATCTTAGTCTCAGACTTGGTGAACAGTTTATGTCTAAAGGACTGTACATGCAAAGTTTATATAACCTTTCATTAGCATTAATTCAGCGTGCAATCAAAGTTACCAAGACAAAATCAAAGTGACCATACCACAAGGATATGCATGATATCTATCGGTCACTTACCAAAGATCTGTTGTTGATCAAAGGTCTCTCTGCCTCTAGGAGCAACCTTTAAAGGTGTCCCAGCTCAAGGGGAGATCACTGCCATGCAACCGTGCTGCCTAGCAGGGAGAGCTCAAAGAAGGCTCACTTAGGCTGTCATATTTATAGGATAAAGTGTTTGGCCTGTAGTCAAATTACATGCAATGGAAAAGGTATGCAGGAGACTCCTTGTAGCCAAAACTTTCTTTGTTCCTTGCTAAATGAGTCTTGGAAAAGCCAC